>AUXI01000541.1:0-17007 GCA_000482105.1 Crithidia acanthocephali | reverse complement strand
CCCCCGCCTCCACCGGCTCGCTGCCGCAGCCGACCGCCATGAGCATGTCTCCGTCCTTCTCCTCCCCGACGACCTTTTCGCAGGCGCACGTCCCGCTCGGCTTCTCGCCGGTGGCGATGACCGGCCTGAGCGGCGGGAGTGGGATGAACTCGATGCAGCCGCTCGGTGCCCCGTCGTACATGGTGGCCACCAACGGCGCCATGTCCTACGTCGGCGACTATCACGCCGAGGCCACCCCGACTGGGATGTCGCCGTACGTGTTGTGCCACTTCCAGCAGCACCCGTCGTGCGCTACAGTGATGTCGCCCTAAAAAAAAAAAGGGAAACCGAAAAAAAAGATAGCTGAGCAGTTTGCGCGCAACAGGCGGAGCACGCAGAATGCGAAGCGAACAGAGGGAGGCAGCTGCTTAGGGAAACGTGGCGTTTGTCACTTGTCAGGATACAGTAGAGCGTTTTCAGCAATTTTTTTTTTCTATTAAGTTTTTTTTTTTTGGTCGCAACCTTTCTCTTTCTTCTTCTTTTTCTTCCTCCCCACACAAGCCTGTTTCTCGATCTTTGCGTCATTTCCGGTCACTTCCGTAGTGGAGCGAAACTAAAAAGTGGGAGCCGGTAACGCACACACACAAATAACAGTAAAACAGCAAGAAAGCTTATACCCTCAGCACTCCGTCAAATGTAGTTTTTATTTACCTATATATGAGATAATTCTAATGATGCTTTTCCTTTTTCCTCTATTTGTCTTGACTTTCACTGTTATTTACTAGGTCAATACTACGTTTTTGTCTGCTTTCATTTAATTCCAATTGGCTTGTCCTTCGTTCCGCTTTTTTTTCTTTACGTTTCTATTACTCGTCAGGGTGTTCTCCTCTCTTTTCCAGACACCTTTTTTTCCTTTCTTGCTCTACTGTCTACCCTGTTCCCTAGCGCCACATATTTTTTTCTCCTTTGCTTTGCACCTATCTTCTCCTATCCACTTTTCTGTTTTATTTATCTACTACTTTCTCCCACATTGACCTTGAAGTTGTACTTGGCTACGCGGGTTGATTTATTCTTCAGAGCTTTGCGTTTCTTTTTTCTTCTATTAAAAACGGCTTTTCTCGACCTTTTTTTTTACCTCTCTATTACGGAGTCTTCCTACATTTATTAAACCTTGTAATGTGTTTCTTCTCGTTTCTTTCAACCTTCTTTTTGTACCTTCACACTTACTCTCTTTTCTTTCTCTTTCCTTTTTGCTCTTTTTTTTTGCTCGTACTGCTTTTTTGCATGTGCCTTCTCATCGACATGTTGCCTTTTCCGCTTTCTCTCTTTTTTGCCCCTCCCTCTTCATCTTGACACACGCTGCCGGCTTCCTGCAGGCAGTGTACGAGTGTGTTTCTTAGGGGATTAACCTAAGAGGGCCGAGAGAACGATCAAAAAAACCCACCAAGCAACACTTTCTTTCCTACTTTTCGGCACCCACTGCTCTTACTACGACATTCAACCTTCTTTTTTCCTAAAAACGAGTGTTATCTTTTCTCTTTTGTGTTTAAAGTTGAAGTTCTCTTTTTCTCTTTCTACTTGTTTTTCACTATCTATCTCTCCCGTTTATGACCAGGCTATTGGAAAACAAAGAACCCACGTGTTAGTCTCTCTGTGCGTGAAGCTGCTATACGACTCAGCAACGCGGCATTAAAAAAAAAAAAACAGTTGAGAACGACCAGTGTGGAGTGCAACCAGTATACCTCATCGAAAAGATGCTTGACTACAATTTTCCTTTCTTGTTTCCCTTCTTGCATGCCTGTTTCTCCTTTTTTTTCCTTTTATCGTGCGCTCGACTTGCGTTTCAAGGCGGAAGAGAAACAGCATTTTGCGTGTTTTCTTTTCCTAAAAAAGCCACGAAACTCGCCGTACATCATTTCTTTTTTTTTTTTTTTGATTTTCCTCCCGTCTCCCACTTTTTTCTTTTCCTCGTTTTCACTGTCTTCAGCTACGAAGGAGCTGCTCTTCTCTTCCTTTCTTATTTCGCAGCCTTTGTTTGAATTTGCTTTGCTTTTCTTATTTTTCTTTGCTTTGCTTGAAGGGCGGGCGTTTTCACCGACTCTAGAAACCGTCTTGTCGTTTTCTGTTTGCGTTGTACCGTGGTACATTTTTTTCCTGTTACAAGCTGCACTGTGCCTTTTTCTTGTTCCTGGTCACTCACCAACGATTCGGTTGACATGCGACATCGTTGAAGGGTGACTCTTCATGAGCTGAAAAGCACTGCAGCAGAAACACTTTGCCATAAAAGACACAGGCAGCTGAGACAAAGGTTTTCCATGTGTTCTCTATCAGCCCTGCGCAACCTTTTTTTTTTATTGTTTTGCAGATAGTGTCGACAGCCCTATTCTGCATCCTCTACAAGTACGAAAGAACACCCACAAAGTAACCGAAAGTCGGACGACGAACGCAAACAAATGCCCTCTCAACTTTTTGTTTAGTTTTTCTCTGTACCGGCAATAACACTTCCATATGAGTTTGTGAGTTCCCTTCTTCCTCGACTCTTGCTGTGCCACGTCTTGCGGCCAACCTACCGCTGCGCGCTGCTGAACAAGAAGAAAAAGAAGGTGGTTGGGTTTCACATGCTTTTATCAAATTCGGCCCGTACACACAGCATAATAAGCATCTTTTTCCCCTTTTATAATCTTTTTCCCCCTTGTCCGGCATTTAGCAGCAGCGCAAACGCTCACGCATGTACATCCGTGTGCTTTTCACCACCTGCAAAAGACAATCTGGATTCCTTCATGCTTTTTCTTCCAATCTGTTTCGCCTGTCAGCTTTGTGGAGCCGCTTCGCTTCCACCTTTGTGACATTACTCCAATAGCCTCTTATCTATTCTACGTTTCTTTTTAAGAGAGTATAAAGGGATTAACAGGTTGCTTTTTTTTTCCCCCTTTTAGCTCCTCCTTGTAACTCCTTGTTTTTACTCTCTTACTTTCTCCCGGAACATCCATTTAACCTTGGTTGTCACATCTACACGTTTTCTCTTTATGATGTTGAAAGTAAGCTTCGACCTGTTATTCTCCCTTTCTTTTATCTGTTCTGGTCTCTCTTCTGACGCTTTTCTTGCTCTCTCGACACTCACATAGCAGCTGCTTTTTTCAGAGCAAACGGCATCTGTTTCCTTGCGCCGCTGCATGTACTTTCACGTTTGCGCAAGCTGCTTCTCTTTTTCCACCTCTCTCAAATCGTTATTTTCCTTTTCCAAGGCTAGTCTTGAATCGGTGCTTACAGGGCTAGCTAGCGCGGTGCTAATCTTCATGGTTTATGTGTTGCTTGCGGCTGCTATGTTCCCTTTCTGTCGGTAAACCTAGCTCTTTTTTTTTCTTTCATTTTCAGTGCTTCGGTTTTATCTCTCTGCAGGTTTTGTGTGTTTGTGTGAGTATATGTGCTGCTTTGCTGCGTCTGGATCGTTGCTGGCTGAGGAGCACATACATTTCCTCTTTTGCGCGCACGGCTTGACACAGCAAAGAGGACAACAGGCACTTATTACAAAAACACACGCAGCACGTGTCATAAGCATCTTTCCGTCCCTGGCTGAGAGTTGTACCGAGAAAAAAAAGAAAGAGAGAAGAAAGCAAGCACACACATGGAGTTTGCAGAAGCGGTTGAGAGTTAAAACGGTCTTCGCAGTGAGCAAGCTTGAATGGTGAATGGAGTTTCAAACGCTTCTTATTATTAAGTATCGAAAGCAACGCTCACAACAGTTAAGCCATGTGTTCTTTTTTTATTTTTTTTTCAAATCGAGAGATAAAGAGAAAGGAAGCAACCTAAAATAGCACGAAGCGCATTTTTGTAGTAAGACACAGCATTGGCTGGAGACATGCCTGAGAGCGGTCACATTTTTATTTTCTTGTGTTGCTACAATGGTTTTTCCCACTTCGGTTTTCGCTTTTGTGTGACACAAGGTTTCCTTTTCGCTAGCAGACAAAAAAGAGAGAAAGCTACAGGTTTTGAAGCAAACTCAACAACAAAAAGCTGGCTTTTTTTTCCTTTTCCGGGGGCCCTACACACAGACCAAAAAGAAGCAACAACAACAGTCTCCCCTTCAACGTACAGCTGAAGATGTTAAGTTGCTGATCGTCTGTTCTCATCTTTTTCTATTTCCCTATGTTTTACATGTATTGTTTTTTTGTTTTTCTTCTTTATCTCTGTGTTTTACCTCATCCTTTTTTTTTTCTGCATTGTGCGACCAGTACAATTGAATCAAAAAAAGTTCATTTTAGATTTCATTGTCCCAACAGTGTTTCTTCCTCTGACCCCTTTTTCCCTTTGTTGTTGAACACAAGCACTCTGGACTCAGTCGTTTCAAGCTCACCACGAGGCATGAGGGAAGAACAGTTTCTTCGTTCTCATTGCCGACCTCTTTTAGCTCGACTGCAGAATACACGCCGATGTAGATGTGTCCCCCCTTTTCCTTTGTTTTTCTTCTTTTTTTGTTGTTGTCTTTTTTCAAATACTTTTGGTACCATTTACATGATTCGTAAGTGAAAACGAAAAGAAAAGACGCATTTGTTCCGCCTTCCTTCGCTGCCCTTGGCTTTCCTGCTTCTATTTTTCGCTCTCTTCTTTTTTTGCTTTTCAAAGGTCTCTACAAGATAGAGTTTTACCACATCTTTTAGTCTTATATATGCAACAGGAAGGCACGAGGTGCACTCGTGTGGAGGAATCACAGCGAAACAAACACACAGTACTTGCGCTCTCTTTTTCTTTCCCGTTTCCACCGATCAAACACTCAAACAAAAGTACCTACTACATTTTTACTTTTCTCATCAGTGTTTTTTCTCTCTGCGCCGATACGTTTTCCTACTATCTAATTACTATCTCTTTAACCGTTTGCTTTTCCTTTTTGCTCGTAACAAGTGCTAACTATAAACTTCCCTACACTCTTTGATTGTAAACCTTTTCTTTTCTCTCTTTGTCCTCCTATTCTGGTCAGTATCTTACACCTTTTCCTTTTTTTTTCTAAACACTCTTTTTTCTTTTCTGTCGACAATCTATAGTTGCTTCTTGATTTTCTTCTCCCTTACAGCAACGTTATGGTATGCGCGGCTTCCCTGCCGCTATTTTTTTTTTTTTGCATACCTTCTTTTCTCTCAGTTTTTTTTCGGTCTTCCTTTTAATGCTTGAAATCAATTTATAAAACTGTTTTTGTTCTCGTTGCAGCAGAGTGAACTACAAAGGGCAAAACGTAGATGTGGAGATCTGACGTCACTCAGAGTGCTTTTTTTTTTACAAGTATCGGTGCCACCATTTCAATGCCTGTGAACTCTTCGACATTTTTGGGCACACGTGCACAGAAAAAGGAAGCACCACGTTTCTCACCACCGGCTTTTGCTACCACCGGAAGAGAAGAAAGGAAGGAAGCTCAAAAAAAGACCGTTTATTTTCTCTTTCAAAAAGCAAAGAAAGTGGCAAATGTGGAAGAGAACACCAGGACGCGCTACAGACACAACTGAAAGTCTCTGTCCTTTTCTTCTTCACTTATTGTCTCCTTTTTTTTTCGCTTACTATGACTTGCCTTTTGCCCACTTCAAACAACCGCGGAATACAAATGTGCTTTTCTTTCTTGCTTCTCTCTCTCCTTTTCTCTTCACTGGCTTCGTTGTCCGTGTGTGCTTCTGTTGATGGTGAAGGCATGTTTACTTTTCCTTCATCAAGATGCGTCATAAATGATCGACTGTGGAAGAGTATTAAGTGAGCTTGTAAAATGCCATTTTTTTTTACTCTGACGTTGTCTGGTGGCCGTCGAACGCACTCACTTTTTTCTTGCTGTTCTGCTGCATCCATATTCAGAGAGAAGTGACCTTTTCTCCGTATCAAAATAAACATAATTTCTGTTTCTCGAGTTTCATTTGCAACGGCAGCTAGTGTTTTTCTGTTTTTCCACAAAAGCTGCCGCATTTTCTTTTGGAAAAAGAAAGTGAAGGCAGCCGGGCCGATCAGAAACAGTGCAACCGCGTTTCTTTGTTCTCATTTATCTTGTCTTTGGTTTTTTCTACTAGACTTGTGTCTTAACTACACGTGCACACACAAAAACACGCTCGTTTGCTTTATGCGTTTTGCTGGTGTTAAATCCCTTAACCTTTTTCTTCTTTCTGATTTTAAGTAACTTATACTTTCCTTTTGCTGTTGTTTTGTTTTCCACCTTTAACCTTCACTTTAACTGGTGGAGGAAAGGTGTTTGAGAACTTGTTTCTCTCTTTTCCACGAGTTTTTGAAAAGAGGTTGAAACAAGTTTAGCAACTGCAGAGAAACAGCAAAATCCTCTTGTTGAACAGACAAGATAAGAAAAGGAAGAGATTCCCAAGCTTTTACACATATGGTCAAATACCTTTCAAAGCGATCAAAAAAGCGTGTGCACGCATCGCCGTACCAAAAAACCATTGTTGACTTTTCTTTTTGTTCTACTGATATCATGGCTAGCGTTCAGCCTTTTCATTGTTTCTTTTTTTCTCGTTTGTTTTCCTCGTCCCTACCTCCTAGCTCGCTTTTCTCTCCTTTAACTATTCCGTTCTTGACCGTTGTGCTGATTGAAACAAACAGGCAGACAAATAGGGCAACGTGGAATACTGAGAGTGCGCAAGCGCCAGCTTCAGCACAGATCAGCGTCATAGCAGTGGGACGCAGGCCAAGTTCTGGTCCCTACCGTTTTTCCACCCTTTTCTGTGCGTCAAGGTTTTTTTTTTTTTTGCAACCCTGCTTTTGAAGGCGATTGATGTAGGTTTGAGTTGCAGAAATTGTTTTTTCATTCTTTTTTTTCCGTATCTTGAGGGCTTACCGGGCTTTGTTCTTCTTCTCAGCTTTCTTCGGAGCGCAGAGTACGTGTACGACGGTTTACGTGAACTCCAATAGGAGACGGAGAGGGTGCACACGATCGAGAATGACGCGTGAGGCACGCTGCTTTCTGTGGTGCAGAATAGCACACAGAGACGCACATTGTTTTTTTTTTTTTGCAACTGGAGCGTGGCGAGTACCTCATGCGCAGTATGTCCAGGGCTTCTGTGCTCACTGCCTCGTGTGTGTTTCCTTAGTCTTTGTTCTTCACTGTTTTTACCAGTAGAGCAAAACAGTCCCGTTTACTCACTAAACCTTCCTTTCTCTGTGCCAAAAGAAAACAAACTAGAAAGAAAAACGAGCCTTTCTCTGTTGTTGCTCTCTAAAAGAGACAGAACCACGTAAAGTGTATCGTCAATTTTTTTCCTTTTCCAATGAAAAGGGAGTCTGCTGACAGCGTTTCAGAAGGCGTTCCTTTTGTGGCAGACAGAAGTGCACCAACACCGTGAGAAGAGATCTTTTTGTGCCCCCCTTCTTCTTTTCCCGCAGCGACGCATGGTGTGTGCCCGCTTATGCATGAGAGTGGCGCCATCGTGGACACGACGGAGCACCGTTTCATCTCGAAGGACTGTTAGCGAGACGTTGAACAGTGTTAAACAGTGTGTTCAAGATAGCATGTTTTCCCCATTCCCCCGGTTTTGTTTGTTGTTTCAACGAGCGAGCAAGACGAGGGTTGCAGCATCAGCAAGTGCAAGCAGTATGGCATGCTTCAGAACTGTCACTGTACTGCTGCTACGATGCTTCTTCGCAAGCTGTGATAAAACACACTTATTAACACACGCACACACACACACATGTTTAGATACCCTTTTTTTTTTTTCACGGTCTCCTCTTCAGCGTTTTTCTTTTCCGCACGCAAGACGGTCAACGAACGGTGTTTGGCTGTCGCTAGGCTATTTCTCTTTCTGAACTCAACTGGTGTTTACTCTGGTCTGTTTTGTATATGTGGTCTTTTTATTATTGTTTGAAAACATGCACACGCCGAAGAAAAAAAGACAGAAAGGTTTACTAGACTCTCCATTGCACGTTTCCTATAAAGATTAGACTCTCTGTGTTTATCTTTTTTCACTGTTGTGCATTTGTTTTATTGTACATATATATATATATATATATATATATATATATGCTATGGAGGTTTTTGTGGCTTTTTAGTTCCCGTTTCCTTTACATTTTTGTTTATATTTGCTTTCCCTTTGTACGGTGATCTCGCTAAGCGTCTCGACAGAAATAAAAAACACACGAATTAGTTTTTAATTGCACGGCGGGAAGGAAAGAGCATGCGGCAACCACAGCAGCGGATGCACTTTTGCGAAGGAGCCGCTGGTGCTGCACAACACTTCGATGGACTCACGAGTGTGCGATGCTGCGCGATCCGAACTAGTGCAGCTTGACCGCAAGTGACCGCTGGAGCCCCTCGACCCCTCTTTTATCTCTGGGAAATATCCGCGAATACGAAGTACAACGAGGCAAAAGCTACTTGCTTCGCTTCTCTCACAGCAGTGTTTTTTTTTTTTTTGTCGCCAGGTACAGACGAGCAACTCATGAGCGTCTTTTTCCACCTCTCACAGCGGTGCTCTACGTCCCGTCCTTTCTTTTTTCAACTCTCTACTATCCTCGACAATCCCTTTTGTTTTTCTTTCTGCTATTGTAACATTTTTCTGTACCCACCAACACAGGTGGAATTCACACAGTGCCACTTCGCACAAACGTGTACCGCGTCTTTTTCTCCGACTACTGCGCACATTAGCACCACAGTCATCAGCTTTAACAGACGCAACGGCAACACCAGAAGGGTGGCCACTCTGCGCTCAACTGACGTCGTTCACAAACGACGTTTCCTTTTTTTTTCCCCTTGCTGTAGCAAACCATGTCTGTATCTACGAGCTCCTCTACCTCGAGGAATGCCACCTCCTCTGAGTCGTCACGGCCCGTGATGAACGCGTTGGCGCCGTACATGCGCGCCGCCAAGGCGGAGCCTGTCCCGGACGCCGACGCAAACAACGCGGCTTCGTCATCGTATGAGGAGGAGGAGGACGGAGAGGAAGAGCAGGCGGAGCACGACGGCGTGGCATGGGAAGAGGAAGGGGAAGAGGTGGACGATGGGGCGTACACGCCTTCGCAGGATGCGCAGTCGCCGCTCTCCGCCTCGCAGAACGCCGCACTCGACCGGCCGCGCGATGAGGCCTTCGACGAGGTGGAGCGACGGGCCCGCGTGGCGCTGGAGAACATCGCGACGCGTGAGGAGGACGTGGAGCCGCGTATGGGGGAGTACGTTGACGTGCTGCAGGCGTACCGCACTGCCTGCCAGGAACGCGCCATGTATCGTGAGGCTTACCTGGTGCAGCAGGTGCTGCGCAACCTTCGGCTGGAGGAGGAGAGCCGCCACGTCCGCGGCATCACGGAGCAGCAGATGGAGGAGCGCCGCATGCTGGAGGAGGCGCACCGCGAAGAGTTCCGCGAGTTTCACCACTCCTGGAATGCCCGCATTGACGCCTTCGAGGAGGAGCAGCTGGAGGCGGAGATCACGCTGCTGGAGCGGCAGAACAACGAGCTCATTCAGTTTCAGGAGGACATGCGGGACTACCAGCCACGGCTGCCCAAGTATAGTCGCTCGTTGCTCGAGTCGCGGTCGAAGCAGCAGACCCTGGCCCGGCAGCGCGACTACGTCGGTGCGCAGACGCAGAAGGAACGGGCAGACGCCATCGAGATCACGGATATGGAGCGCTACGAGGGAGCGCGCATGGAGGCCTTTGAGCGGCGCGAGCACGCACTGCGTCACCGCCATCAGCAGGAGCTTTTAGCCTTGCGCACGAAGGTGGAAAGCCGCCGCCTGTATTTAGAGCGCTACCGCAAGCAGGAGCTGGACGTGCTTCTCCAGCGCTACATCAACGTCCGTCGCGCCTTGGAGTCGCAGCAGAACATCGTGCGCAACAAAACTGGCACGCTGCTGCTGAAGCACGCGTGCAACACGAAGACGGACAACAGCGGCACGGCGGTTCTTGTGGAAAGCGCCGGCTCCGGTGCGTTCGGCACCGTGGTGCAGCGCCGCCAAGCTGATGAGCTCCGTGCGGCGCAGAGTCAAAGCGGCACGGCTGCCTCCCAGAGTCAAGACGACATCTGATGCGGCGTCGATACGAGCTGTGGGTACGAAGTGACGGCTGTCGCTGCACCACCATTTTTTAAATTTTATTTGCTGCTGTACTGACTGAGTAGTGATGTTTGTATGCGACGTGCCGTCGAGATGGTGACCGCACACCTTGTCCCTTGTTGCTTTTGTTTTTTAATTTTCCATGTAGATAAGCTACACCGCGTTTCTGAGTGCTCTTTCTTCTTATGTTTCCTTTCTTTCATGCAGTAATGCCCTTGTTATCTAGGGCTGCTGTTTGTATCTGTCAATGTAAAAAAAGCAACGACAGTCAGCTTCTACAATCTAAGCAAAAAAAAAGAGAGCAGAACCAGCTTTTGTGAAGGCAAGGTAGAGTGAGAGTGAGAGGGAGAATGAGTGCTTGTACAAGAGTGCAGGTTTCTACCGTTGTCGGGAAGGGAGTTTCCGACTTGCTCACCTCTGTCGGTTGATGAAGGGTCGTCATTTCATTCGAGAGAAGGCGTCACATCTCAACATATGGGGCAGTCCTCTGCCAGGCTAGCTTCACCTGGAAACACTTCAAACGAGCGTTTTGAACGGACCAGCACCACACTACACTGCACAACTCCATGTACCTATTCACGTGTAGCTTGTGCTTTCCTACCTCCACTGCTTTCCCCTTCTTCCCATTCTCTTCTTGTCCTCTTACCTTCTCGAACCTCCTTCCTCACCGTACAACATCTTTTCTGAAAACAACTTCCTTTCTCTTCTTTCTCAACGTGCAATCCGCTAGCATTGAAAAGGTATAACGCGTTGCTAAACGGAAACGTTGTGGCAAAGAGAGACTACAACTGCTCGTAAAAGAAGAAAAAAATAGAAGTGGGCCTCTCTTTCTTCCAAAGTGGAGAAGCAGTAAGTAACTAGAGTCATTCGACTGTCGTTCCTTTTTTCCCTACCTTGGGGTGAGAGCGAGCGCCAACAGAAAGGCATTAAGGTTGCGCTGTAAAGCAGACAAAAAAAAATATGTTTGGAACACTGTTCTTCGATGAGGCGCGCGTCAACACCGCATTCCGCATTCGCCGCACAGAGCAGCCACAGAGGCCGTCAGCGCAAGTAAAATCTGCCTATCAGAGCACTATCAACGATGCGCGGCTTGCGTCGCCGCATCGATGCGTCTTTAGGTGCCGCGGCGAAGTCGCCCTCCCCTCGCTGCGTGCCTCCTTGCTGTGGTGGCTGGACGCCGAGGCCAGCGTGGTGCAGCTGCTGGTCGTGAATGACGGCGAGAGCAGCGCAGCCGCCCGCGCGTGCCAGTCGCGGCTGCTGTCGGTCGAGATGCCTGTGCGGCACCCGGGCGAGCTGCTGACGTGCGGTGTGACGCGGAACTACATGGGCGACAACGGCGTAGCAGTGGCGTGGGTGCTGAGCGGCGGTGGCGACGATGACGGTAGTGCCGCATCACCTATCCCACCGGAGCAGGACAGCAGTTGCTGCCTGACGGCCGGCTTTGCGCAGGTGACGGTGCAGCGCGAGGTAGACAACACCGGCTACAGCAGCTTGTTTTTCGTGCCGGATGAACAGATGGTCGCCTGCGCTCCCTTGTCCCGCATCCCAGCGGAGGCGTTCGCCGTGGGTGGTAGAGGGAGTGCGTGTGTGCTGGCGGAACTGCCGGAGGCGGCAACGGCGCGCACCGCCTCGCTCGTCATCCTCACTGATGGCGCGCGGCTCTGGCGGGCCGAGTTGTTCCACGATGGTGGCGTCGCCGTCGGCGAGGTGGCAGACGACCACCGCCGCAACACCCTCCGCGCCTTCTGCGATGACAACGAGGCCGTGCGGCTGCTCGACACGCGCACCGTGACCGCCGACCTGCAGCGCCGCTCGTCCCCGTCAGCGCAGCCGGCCGCAAGTGAGCTGGCGGCGCCGCCCACGACATCCCCTGCCACGGCATCCACCAACCCGCGGTGGATCCGTCGCCTCCTCAGCAGCAGCAGCAGCAGCGGCGGCGGTGCAGCCCACGGCGACGTGTCCGTGCGTGATGATGCCGCGAGCAGACTCGTGGACGCTGGCGTCCCCGCCTCCGTCAAGCGCCGTCTCTACGCGGCGGTGAGTGCGGTGCAGCAGAGCCCCCTCGTCGCCGTCACACGGTGGAACGGGCAGATTGAGTTGTACGATGTGGGCAGCGGCGGAATGACGCTGACGCCGCACTACCCCATCGGCATCCTGCCCCACGGACTGCTACGTCCTGTCGCCGACAGCGATGCCTCGGCAGCAAAGAATGCGAAGGCCAAGCAGCAGACACGGGATAATGGTCGCCTGCGTGCGCTGCCGGCCGGTGCCGCCACCGTGCAGTGGGCCACGCTCAACCCCTTCACGCAGCTGGTCCACATCGTCACTTGCCTCGCTGACAGCGACGAGGGGCGGCACCCATATTTGTGGACGACCCTGCCGCCTCTGCCACCCACCACCGACCTCTATGGCGGAGTGCCTGGCCAGGGGGGCGAGATCCTGGCGCAGTACTGCACCGTGAGTGTCGCGCCGCCAGCACTGTCCAGCACCCCACTCGCCTGTGCGGTGATGGACAACAGCTGCAGCAGCAGCAGCGACAGCACAAAGAGTCGCCTGGTGCTGGTCAGCCGCATCGGCTCCGAGGAGGACGGCCACCTGCTCTGCACGCGCTCGCTTGGCGCACTCGCGTTGGGTGGGGTTCAGGCCGAGGCCCACGACGGCGTGGCGACGGTGGTGCAGGTGGTGGAGGCGGACGGCGACGGTGGCGGCTTCCGCGGACTGCTGCGCACGAGCCACCTGCGCGGCTATCTGTGCCACGGCGTGCAGATGCAGAGCGTGTTGACGTGCGGGGCGGCGACAGTGATGGTGGCAAGTGGTGTGCAGCCGTGCCGCCTCTACACCATGGAGGAGGCCGCTGCGGATGCACTGGTGCAGATGACGGAAAGCGTGGTCGTAGGGGTGGAGGAAGAAGACGTCTACGGCTGTGGTGCTGACCGCCACGACAGCGACGACGTGAACTGTCTACAGTACACCAGCAGCGCTGGCGGTCTTGTGGCGCAGCCCCGCGTGCACTACGTTCCTCTCCTTGACGCAGCCCCTCTTTTGCCACCGTCACCGCCACCGCCGTCCGCCGGCGACCCGCTTGCGGTGTACTGGGAAGGCGTCAACGTCATCCAGTCCTGCGTACACGGGGCACGCCACATGGCTGAGCTGCTGCGGGATGTGCTCCTGGCCACGACGCCCGTCACCGCCATCGCCTCGTTGCCACGCTTCCTGAGCGAAGCCCATCTCAGTGGGTACACGGCGTCGCTGCGGCGCAACGCACCCGCCACGACGGGCTCCGTCCTCGCAGCGGTGCGGCTGGCGCTGGGGCCGACCTCGCCGGTGACGCACCGCAGCGACGGCCGCCAGCAACAACACGCCGCACCGGCGGCGTTCTGCACCTACAGCCGTCTCTACGTGACACAGTCCGCTATGGGCAAGCTGCTGGCGAAGTTGACTTTCTTGACCACCGTCTACCTCGGCTGGCAGAGCACGCAGTCCGTCGCCTTCGCCCCATCTCCGTCGTCCTCAGCGTCTCTGCACGCTGCGCCGTCAGCGGACTGGCTCACGCAGCAGATCGTCACCGCCCTGGAGGTGCTCGTCGCGGCCTACCATGCCGTGCCGCTTGCCGGGTCCGACGTGGTCCGTGTGGCCCTCGTGGAGGACAACGATGGTGCACCACTTACTGGTGAGTCCCTCGTGGCTGCGCTGCTGCCCACCGTGGCTCCACTACCTAATGCTACGGACGCTGCCGCGCCACCTGTCATGCCCGAGGTGCGTGCGACGGCCATCGTGCAGGTGGTGAATCGACTGCGACGCTGCGGCACCCCGCACACGGCGCGCGCGTCCACGGCTTGGGTGCAGCGCCTCACCCACCGCTTTCCGCTCCTCCAACACTACCAGCTGCTCTCCTTGCTGGAGAACGCCGCCGCGCCAACGCAGTCTGCTCGAGTGCAGGCGTGCTGCGAGCGCGTCTGCCAGGCACTGGCACGTGAGACGCCGGCCGACTTGGTGCACCTGCTGTTCCTGGAGGGGCTGTTCCTCATGGACGTTGCCGGGGCGGGCAGCGGCTCCGCCTTCCGTGCGGTGACGCTGGAGGAGGCGGCCGCGTTCCTGGCTGCAGACCCTGCCATGGGGCCGAAGCTGTATGCTGTTGGTGTGCTCCGCCGCGCCACGGGTCTTGGTGCGATGTACACCTCACTGAGCACCACCGTCACCCGCCGCTACCTGTACGCGGCGCTGTCCGCCTGTGACGAGTCCGCGGAGCGACTGCAGCGACGCGCCACCTCGTGCGCCGCGGGAACGGCACCGTTCTCCGCTCAGCCACCATTCCAGCAGCTGCGCCGTGCATTTGCGGAGCTGCAGATGGACGTGCTGCTCACCGCGGCCCAGGCGCGTGTGGCGCAGGCGGATATGGCCGGCTGTTTCCACGACGTGCAGTCCGCGCTCGACCTCATCACACGTCACAAGTCTCTCCCAACCTACGCGGAGGTGGTGCAGTTGATCTTGAGCACCGTCGTGGAGGTGGCGTGTGCGTCGCAGGTGAGCATGAGCGCGCTGCTCCGCGTCACGACCATTCGTGCGGCACAGCTGGAAGAGTCGCTCATCTTAAAGTGGTACAACTTCATTGCCCGGCTGCCGACGAAGAGCGCGTCGGAGGCGACGGAGGCGCTGCGGTACCGTGCGATCATGGGCCTGCACCGTTACTTGATGAACCGCCACAGCTACGCGCAGTGCGCGCACCTCATGTCAAGCCTCGCCACGTTGATCCGCTGCTCCCCGCAGCGCCGCAGCGCCTCGGCTGGCATCTCCGTCAGCGAGCTTGCCGGGTTGGCCCTTCACGCCGCCAGCCTGATCGCGCCGTCGGTGCCCATGCCAGAGAACGGGCGGTCCGCTGGCGGGCTTGCCGGTAGCGGTAGTGGTAGTGCAGCCGCTGCTGCTGCGTCGCACAGCACCTCCCCCACCGCCGTCATGGCCGGCTCACCCCTCTCCCTCGGCTACTCCTGGCAGCCCTCCTCGCTGTCGGCCTCGCCAGTGCCGGTGGACCCTGCAGGGGGAGTCGGTGCGGAGTCGTCTGCTGCTGCTGCTGCCGGCCACGCGCGGTGGCTGACTCGCGCCGACATCCCGTGGCTGCAGCGCCGTCTTTACCAGGCCCAGTGCGAGCGTCAGCTGTGGCGCCGCGGCTGCACGCTGGACTGCACGGACCTGTGGGTGGAGGGGGCACCGGCCGCCGCCTACCGCGTCAGCGTCGAAAAGCTTGTCTCCGCGCTGATGCTGACGCGACTGTGGCCACAGGCCTTCCGCTTCGCCTGCTTGTCCGGCGCCTACGACCCGTGCACCGTCCTCGAGGAGTGGGCCGTGGACCTGCTGCAGACCACGCGGAGAAGCCGCAGCTGCGTGGTGGACCTGGACAGCGCGGAGGCGCAGCTGGCAGATCGCGCGGCCGCCTGGGAGGAGCTCATCAGCTATTGCAGCGAGCTCTCCAGCCTCGAAAACCAGTTTGCTGCCTATGTGCGCACCGTGACGACGGCGCTGACCTACGCCTACGAGGACGTGCCGGCGGATCTGCTCGTGGCGCATCGCATGACGGATGCGTACACGGCCATGTCGACGCTCTTCCACGTTGCGCTGATGCTGCGTCAGCGTGCGGAGAGAGCTGCGGAAGGCACGCTGCACGATGAGGAGGAGGAGGGAGGCATCGTGCAGGACGAGCATCGGAACGGCGCCACGCCGTCGTCGGCCTCGTCGAACTCCTCACAGCACGGCGGCACCGACGTTGCGGATGTTCACAAGGCCTCCGCCGCGACGGTGGCGGCAATGCGGCGCAACGTGTGGCGTGCCTTGGGTGCGGCGGCGCGTATTGGGTTGGAGATGCTGCAGAGCCAGGGTGGTTGGCGGGCGGAGGGCCGCCACCTGCAAGGGGATGAGGAAGAGGAGGCGGCAGCGGCGCACCGGCAAGCGCGTTCGTTGCGGCCAGTGGTCTCGCCTGCGTCCTCTGCGGCACGTAGCGCCTTTTCCCCCTTCACGGCGGGTGTGGTGGACCCGCTGACGGTGTGCGCGACGGAGCTGCTTGGGACACCGGTCTACCGCACCGAATTGTCCTTTGTGCTTGGTGCGCAGGAGACTCTCAACAGGTTCTTGGACTGCATCAATGCCCCTGTTGTGTAAGGCAGCTGCAGGATTCAGACACATGAGGTGAAGGTTGCAGGTGTTTTTCCTTGTCAACGTAGTTTTTTTTCTGTGTTTTGTCTTTAACAATGTCGAAGTAGTTGTTAGTTGCGTGTGCTGATGGACAGAGTATCTCAAGGGCTTGATTCGGTAAATGAGAAGCTTAGACTCAAACAGAGGCTGAACTGTTAATAAAAAAGGGTCTTTTTTTTTGTGTGTTGTTTGTCAGCAGTCGAAGTTCAGTTAATTGTGTTTACTTTAAAAAAAAAAAAAAGTGACAACTCATAGAGTGTTTTGCCGTGCCTCCAGGCTATCAATGCCTGTAGTCTTGAGTAATTCAAACGTGCAAGAAAGGACCAACGACTGTGCTGTCACACGCTTCACGGCTGCGGCAGTCTATATTAAATTTTTTTCGGCGTGCTAAATGCATCCTCTATGCATACTCAGTTGCACCTGCTTTTGTTGAAGAGAGCGTGCAACCAAACACTGCTGAAAAGAGGCTTTGTGTCCTGGATGTGTATGTCCATGAACAAACTAGTGTGCTGATGCGCTTTGTTGACACTGCAGTGGCAGTGATGCGAATATGCTGAGCAGACTTGTGTGTTTTTAACAGACACTTATCTCTCCTCACTCTGCACGTTGGACTTTCGTTCTCAAAACAACAACGCTTTTTCTTTCCTCCCCAACCTTCTCAACCGTCAAGGGTGGCACAGCAGCAGATCTTATACGTTTCTTTTGTTCTGAAAGTAAGTAGTCAGTGGTTTGTTCGCATACTTCAGAGCAAGGACGATCAGTTTTTGTTTTGTTTTCCTACGTTGTTCTCGCAACTGCAAAGTTTTTTTTCACTTGCTTCTGAG
>AUXI01000540.1:0-17072 GCA_000482105.1 Crithidia acanthocephali | reverse complement strand
CACGATGTGGTGTCTTCATCAAACCCTAACCTGAGATCTTGTCACCGTGGTTACTTCACAAGGTGGCGTGAGTGGCATTCAATACCTGAAGGTTACGGTGCACGGCACCAGCTTGTTTCCTCGTGAACGATATATAAGCCAAAAAAAAAAATGTGACAGTGGCTTTTAAAGATCTACTTGAGCTTTTTTCCCTCCTTGAAGAACTCCGTGCTAGCAGTGGAGATGGTATTACCTACACCAGCCAAACCTCATCTGATTTTAGGGAAGCAGCGAAAGCCTTTGTTTCGGACAAGGAGTGGAACCGAACGCGGCACGCCCCCAAAAGGACACAAGCTGAGAAACACTGTTTTTTCTTTTTTTATAAACGTGCAATGGTAGGCGAGCAATGGAGTTTGTAGTTTGTCTGTGAAGCTTTGGTTGGCAACAACAACAAAGCCATTTTTTAGTACGTGTTTCGCGCATTGCTGCATTTCATTCATAATTCAAAGCATATTTGTGCATAAAGATACCAATTCGAATTGTGTTCCCGTGCATTACGCGAACCTTCACAGTTGCATGTCTTGCAATAGTACCAAATGCGGAATCGCGCTTCGGGGCCGTAGTTTGCCAAGGCCAGATTGCGGTCATCTAACCTTGCAGACAAGTACACAGTCTCATTTTATGTTTCTTTGTTTTCATTATGGCGGAACAGTGCGCCGTTCACTTGCAGGAAAAAGAAATAAAGAGAGGTGAATGTTTCGCCGGAAGCGGACTTGTTGCTCCGCTACTATTATGCTCTTCGCAGTCGACGGTTGAAGCAGAGAGCGTTTTTTTTTTTTTAAGATGGTTGCTCATCACCAACAGCACCTAAAAGCCCTTTTGCTTCCTGTTCTGTTTACTCCCCGCATTCATCCGTTGTATACCGCATCTAGACTTCGTTGCATGTTGACCTCTTTTTACGATCATCCTTTTATGCCACACTCCACCTTTGCATTTCTTCAACTGCTTTCTCCTTTCACCTTCACTTTGCACTTTCCTCAGCACAACATACGTGCCCTAAAATCTTTTCCCTTTCTGTAGTCATATCAGTCTGAGATTTCATTTATCGACTGGTGTGTCTGCCTCAAACACCCTTTTTTTTCTTAAACCTGTACCCTTCTAGATCTTCATTTCTCTTCTTTTTATTTGTACTTTCAGTTTTCCTTTGTCAAAAAAACTTTTTTTTCTTATTTACACGCACAAACACAAACCTCTCTCATACAACCAACCATTTTTTTTTCTCTGTTTGAGCTCCGTCTCCCCTGCTTTCTCCACGACATTCCGACTCTCTGCTGCCGCAAAAAAAAGAAAATGATGCTTGCTCCCCTTACTGATATTACCAACGTGCAGCTCCAGCTGCAGCTGCCCCAGAAGACCAAAATTGTGGCTCTGAACGTGGCCCCTCCTACCCCTGTTGTGGCTCGGCCCCCGTTTTCCCACAACCCGTACGAGTGGAAATGCCTTCCCGAAGAAGCGGTATCTGCCGCGGAGTTGATGGATGACAATGTGGTCCCGGCTGCCACGCCAGCTCACGAGCTGTTCCAGGAGAAAGACGACCAAGCCCCTCCGGCTCCAGGCGGGCCGTCGTTGTGCAGCACGCTGGTGCAGTTCAAATGCCACCAAGCTGAGTTCGCGTCTTCTCTCGAGGTCGAAAAAGGTCAGTACGTCGTGGTCCAAGGCGATCGCGGCATCGACATCGGTGTGGTGATCCGCGTCAACACTGCGTTGGAGAAGGCGTACGTGGAGCGCACCGGTCCCGTTGGCAGCATCCTCCGCCACGCCACGCAGCGTGAGGTGGATTACTGGGCAACCGACTTGAAGGACGCCGAGGCTCTGGCGGCTGCGTTCTGCCAGTCGAAGGTGCGCACTCACGGTCTGCCGATGGAGATTGCGTACGCGGAGTACCAATTCGACAAGAAGAAGCTCACCTTCTACTACGAGGCTCGCTCTCGTATTGATTTTGTTCAGCTCCTGAAGGAGCTTTATCGTGAGTACGGTTGCCGTATCTGGATGGAGAAGGTTCGCAACCATGAGTAAGAGTGTCCCTTGACAAACCTGCTTTTCAGCAGTCGAGCATCTCTCCGCACACGCAAAATTATACGTAGACTTGCCGTTGCGGTATCATCGCTTCATGCTTACTACTTTCTTTACTTCCCAGTCCATTTCCTTTTTGTTTTGTTTTTACTAACCAGCTTTCTTGCTTTTCTGACCTTTTGTTTTTGCTTCCAAAAAGAAGCTGTGCGTTTGCGATAAAGTGAGGAATTCAAACAAAGGCTGTTGCTGTTTTTACTGAGTCAACACTTTTTTCCCCCTTTCTTTTTGTGTTTCATGACATGAAGGCCAAGAAGTCAGTGTTAAAACTGCAGGGGGCTCGTGGCACTAGCACGTTGATAGTTTTTTTTTTTTTGTTTGTGTGTGTGTGTGTGTGCGTGCTCTGTGGTCTCGAGTAGCATCCAGCCGTGCACTGGCGGGGAAGAACGCATTCAGAAGGACTTCTCTTCAACAACACCCCTCGATTCTGCGTCAGCCGCTCTCCATAGCGTCGCAGCGGCTATGTACGAAAAGGGAAAACTGGTGCCACACTATGTCTTCCTCTTTTTGAGCTGAGATGTGCTGCATGTAATTGTGGTGCTTGAAAGCACGACAGATTTCTGCAAAGTTTGTCGATTCTATACATACACGTGTCGTGAGCGTCTGCCGCCGCTTTTCCCCTCTCTTTATAGTCGAAGTCATGAAGCTCATGCAAACATGTACAAGCTCCCTTTTTTTTTTGATTTTTTAATGCTTCTAACACTGTTTTTCCTTTTCCCTTTAGCACCCTCCAGCTGCTGCTCTTCTTTTGCTGTCTTTTTCGCTGTGTGCCATCTAACTAATAGATTCTAGATTGCATGTGTGCAGCGGACTCGAAAGGAAGAGAGAGCGCACTGGTTGCAAATATAAACTGATAGACTTTACCCGGAAGGGTTAGATTTTTCTTTTCTTCTCTATTTCATTTCATCTAATTTCATTTAAATGAGCTGATACGAAAAAAAAGGTAAAAGACTCTCCTTGAAGCCTCAAAAGTGCGCTATTTAGCATTGATTGCACAGAAAAGTGAACAGGGAAAAGCGTGACGGGAGATTTGTAGACTCTGCGTACCTTTCACTCGGATAGTGCAGCTCTGTTTTTAGTCTCGCTAACAGCTGTGCGCAAAGCTTTTTTTTCTACCGTTGTTGCGTGTGCTCTAAAATATGGTACCACGATAAAAATGCGTCAATCTGTCACGCATGATGGAAAAGAGACTTTTGGACTTCTGCCCCAACGTTAGGTACAGAAGGGTGTATTTGTGTTTTTCTCGCTTTGTTATTTCTTCTGGAGTTCTTCTGTAACTATCTCTTTCTTTCTCCCCGCTTGTGTCTTTTTGTTCCCTGATCGTTTGCATGCGCGCGTACACACGCGTCCCACACACACACACACACGACATACTCGCAAACAACAATTCCCGATTTTCCCTTTTTCTCTAGATTTAGTATTTAACCTGCCTCTCCATTCCGAGACCATCGAGAAAATGTTCCGCCCAGCGCTCTCCGTTAGCAAGCGCACGTACATGCTTGCTTTCAACAGCAAGGCGAAGGCGCGCCCGAACTTTGGACTGCGCGGCGTGGGTTACTGGTCCAGCGAGGTGTACCACAAGCCCGGTCAGAACTACTGGATGGCGATCTGCTGCGGTGGCCCGTTCCTGATCGTTGGCGCGATCATGTGGGACGGCTTCTGGTCGAAACTTGATGACATCTCTGGTGGCGGCCCGAGCGCCTTGGACTATGGCTGGCGCTCTCAGGACCGCAAGCCGTGGGACTTCTCCTTCGACATTGGTGAGGGCTACGCCGCTGGTCCGGCCACGCACCGCCCTGCGCCGGGTGCTGTTGAGCTTGGTCACCACTAACTCCTTTTATAGTAGTAGATCTAGTCGACCCTAGAAGTCGATCAAAAAATGTTTTTAGCTGAAGTTTAGGAAACCGCTTTAGGTTATCTTGTTTTGAAATCTACACACGTCTTTGTTTTTCCTCTTCGATTATCTCTTTCCTTTCCTTCGTTATTTTTGTGATTTTACTGTAGGATCAAACGAAACAAAAATGCCGAACAAATAGCACAACCACATTTTTGTGTGAATCACGCACTATGAAAACCAGACCAGCAACTGTGGGCGGGGACGACACAGCCAAACCGTAATGACAGGTTGCCAACGTTAGGCGCTCCAGTAAATCACCTCTTTTGAGCAGAATTTTACCTTTTTTTTTCTCTGATGAAGAAACAAGGGAGATGTATGGCGGTGTCGCACGTTAGCAGCGCGCCAACCTACGGTCTCTACGCAACGCTTTGCAACAAGCGAGACAAATGAATGTAGTGGAAAGCCACGCGATGACGGTCGCCGTGTGTTTCGTGCTGTGCTTCGGAGCTCTTACTCGCTCAACACTCTACAGTTTCCCAAAACTATCCACCCCAATGCTGTTTTCCTTCTTCTCCTCTTCGCCCTTTTTCTCTCTCCTGTTGTTGCAATGCATGCACTGTTCTTATTTTGCGCACTTCTTCTGTTACGCTTTTTCCTTCGCGCGTATGACGAAAAGCTTTTCATTTGAGTCTTCATTCACGCGACCCTCTTCGTATTTCGATGCAGGGTGTGGCAGTAGAAATCGTGACACCACGTCACCGCTACTTCGGCCAAGCCGACGCTTCAACGACTTCGTTTTTCGGAAAGGGCCGGGCAGTGTACCTATGCGACTCATGTCTGTCTACATTTGCAACAGCGGAGCACTTGCAGCAGCACTTGCAGCGATGCAGCAATGCGTTCTGGATCCCCGGAGACGAAGTGTACCGTGACAGAGCGCGACGCACTTGTGTTTTTGTGCTCGATGGCCGCAAGCCGCAGTGCGCCATAATGGCACGGCGCCTCTGCCTTCTCACGAAGCTTTTTCTGATCGACAAGGTGACCCTTGACGACGTCCACTTCTTCTCGTTCAACGCGCTGTTTGAGGTGGATGACGAAGGCTTTCACTTTGCAGGGTATTTCAGCAAAGAATGGAAGAGTAGCTCCAGTTGCATCAACACGCTTTCGTGTGTCATGGTGCTTCCGCCCTTCCGCTCAAAGGGCTACGGAGGCTTTCTCGTGCGACTCTCGTACGAGATTGCGCGCTCTGAAAGCATGGTCGGCACTCCAGAACGCCCGTTAAGCAGAAGCGGCAACGCGCTGTTTCGCAAGGTGTGGCGCGACGAGGTGCTGTTTGCAGTGTTCGCGCTAGAAGAAAGCGGCACGCCGGTGACGGTGAACGAGTTGAGCAGACAATCTGGTCTCATTATCGAAGACGTCTTGGTTGCGTTGCACGACCTCGACGTGCTGTTTAGCGTCGGCAAGCAAGGGCCGTTGCTGGTTGTGGATGCAGTCGAAAAAGAGCGATGCGCACAACGACGTCTTGAAAGAGAAAACCTGCATTGGACAGGCACACCATTCTAGCTACACAGCGCAACTCCGTTTTTCCTTGTCTTCTTTTGCACAAGGGAAGCACTATCAACGCTACTTCTTGCACGGTTTCGCAACAAGTACGAACAACATCAACGACGGGTTCAACTGTCCCTGTGGTGGCAACGGACAAACGAACAAAACGCCCCTTTTCTCTGCTCCTTTTTCTTTCTTTCCTCCTTGTCTTCGGTAGCTGCGCTTGTTGGGCTGATGTGCGCGCGAGTCCATTGCTCCAGTATTTGACCGGCAGCATCGCTGTCCGCATTAATGGAAAATCACAAGGCTAACGGCGATCCAGTTTTCCCGTGGAAAAGCAAAAAGGGTCAACAAGAAAGAGTCCCATTTGGGGTGTTCAAAAGAAACAGGTTTTTGCGGTGGGTTTTATTTTTGCGTGACTTTGTTTTTCCTTTTTCCTTTTTGACTTTCCGATGCCGTCTTTTCGCAAATTAAAGAGCTGCTTGTGTGCCATGTGTGTTTGTCTTCATCTTCACTGACCTTTTCTTTTGTCATCATCGACGGCCCTTGAAGTATTTGACTACCGTGTGCATCTGTGATCCTAATCTCCCCCTTTCCCCTCTGCTTCCTTTTACATCACGTTTCACGTCAATAAAAGTACCAAGCGAGTGTGCGTAGCAAACCGTTTTGCTGCTTAACGTCTCAAGTAGTGCTTTTTTTTTCTTTTCTCTTCCTCAAAGAAAAGGTATCACAGCGAAGAGCATAGCAATTAGCATTTGAGTGTTCATGAAGTACAGTGTTAAGGTTCAATGGAGTTTGTTGAGATTGCCAACGTGAGCTTTCCTGTAGGCGTAGAGTTTACGCGATGCACTCTGTTGAGGCTGTTTCAATGCACACACGGCGTTGAAGACGTCCTCGTAGACGCACGACAGGGCCGCGCAATTGTTTCGTTTGCTGAGTCTTCTGCTGCGCAGAAGGCACTCGTTGCATTCGATGGCTTCGTGCTCTTTGGGCGAGCGCTCTCTCTGGAGATTGCCCCGCCGCCGGCTTCCCCAGTGAGTGGCTTTATTGTGACGATGCGGCCATCGAGGCACCTGTTGATCCGCAATGCGCCATACTTGTCTGTTGTGGTGAAACTAAAGCACGTATCCGGTGTAGAGGCGGTCACCTCAGCTGGCGTTAACTGCTGCTTTGTCGCCACGAAGTCCGTCGAGGACGCCACTGAGGTAGTGGCGCTGGTGGGCAGTCACTGTAGCCGCTGGGGAACGGTGGTTGCAATCTCCTTTTTGAAAAGACTCTAACCTGCTTTTTTTTTTTTCAGCCTTTCACCTTGTCCAGGACTCTTTTCGCCGCAACCCTTCTTCTATTCTTCTTCCTTTTTTTTTATCCCACCATAACTCGTTCTCTTTGTTCGTATTCTGTTTTAATGTCCGGTGTTCTCTTTCCGAGTCGCCAAAGAAGGGAGCGAAAGGACAAAAAAGGCGTTGCGGCTGTGCCAATGGACTGCGACTCGCTTCTCACGCAGATTCAAGCGGCGCATCGAGTCAACCGCGCAGCTCTTGGTGAGGCGCGGCAGCGACTGGTTCGCGCCGCGGTGCTCCTTAACGTTCAGATTGAATACCTCGGGGGATCGCCAGCGTGGTTGGTGCATTTGGACGAGGTGGAGCTTGCTAAGGAAAGCCTCACTGTTTTCGGGTCCTCCCCAGGAAGCGCTGCGTCTCCGCCACATGCGGCTCCCCAGAGTTCCGGTGCGGATGACCTCGTCAGCTACGTGGATAGTTTACGTGCGCTTCTCTTTCCTCCACAGGAGTTTACGATCGCGGCTGTGTCTGCGGTGTGTGAGGTGGCTACCAGCCGCAACCCGCAGGACCTCGCCTCGCCAGCAATGCGACGACAGTGGAGTGCAATCGAGGCCTCGTTGGTAAATCTATCGGTTGAGGCGATGGGAGCAGAAGCTCGCAACAGAGTGACGGCGGCGTTGCAGGTGATTCGTCAGAAAAACTTGCCGTACCGCGTCTCAGACAACTGACGACGGGTGCACATGAGGTGCAACCCAATTGCTTTTGTTGGAAGCCTTTTTTTTTCTTTTTTTTTATGCTTGCCTTTTTCATTGGTTTCCTCGAGGCTCAACGTTTTTTTTTTTTTTTGTCTTATCTTTTTCTTCACGGTTGTTTCACCTGCTATCTCTGTTAACAGTATCCAATTAGAAAAAAAAAATAGTCAAGCTTAAGAGAAGCTCCTTTCTTTTCTGCAGCTGTGGTCAGCGCGATCGTGCTTGTGGTCTGCAGAGGCGATCCTTTATCGCCAAAGTATGTCACAAGTCGCAATGGCGCTCCGGGTTCTCTACGTTTTTTTTTTCCTGTTGTTGTTGTTCTCTTGCCTCCTTCATGCTGGTACGCTTGCTCACTTGCTATGTGAAGGCGGAGTTCGAGAAACGCTAGTGCGTGCATCTGTTCACGTGTGGTGAATTCTACCGACCTCTCTGGCAAAGCCTGTGCCAATGTTCTGTTCTTCGGTTGTCACACCGACCTTCCTCACTTCCTCACTTTCTCCTCTTTCCTTACCCTTCTCTGCCTTTGACATTCCTCAATTGTTCTTTTTTTTTTGTCTCTCTTTCTCTTACCGTTCTCCTATAATCAACTACCCCAACTCACGAAAAGAGAACTAGTTACATTTTTTTTCTTCACCTTGCACGCATTCAACGCAAGATGAACTACTTCAACATCAGTTCCACCGACAGCGACAACGAGTCGGAGAAGAGCCTGCCGATCGAGGACGTCGCGGAGGCGCAGATCAACCCGCACTGGTTCGAGCTGACGGACGAGGAGGAGCTGGATGAGCGCCAGGAGGTGATCCCAAAGAAGGAGAAGGCCGCCAACGCGATCCAGGCTCTCTGCGAGACGTTCGACTACAACGCCGGCAACGAATCGTGGAAGGAGGCGTATGAGGCCTTCAAGCGCATGTGCGACGAGGTGCACGCCTTTGTGCGCAAGTACAAGGTGGCGCCGGAGGCGCTGCAGACCTGCCTGCAGGACATGCCGAACCTGGCGGACCACCTGGAAGGTAAGTCGCGCGAGGACTTCGCGAACAAGATGGAGTACAAGAGCCTGAAGGACCTGATCACCCTGGTGGAGGAGACGGAGAACCTGTACAAGAAGGAGCTGGAGGAGCTCGAGAAGGGGCCGCAGGAGGAAGGTGATGCCGGCGAGGACGAGGAGGAGACCCGCAAGGAGCTGACCGAGGCTGAGTACGCCAAGATCCTCGAGGACATCTCCGGCTCCCGCGAGGTGAACCTGGTGAGCAAGGTGGAGAAGGTCATCCGCGAGTGCGGCCGCAAGGGCTACTCGAACCTCGAATCGTCGGCGATGGGCATTGCCGTGTCCGCTGTCTTGAAGCGCGACAGCCGCAAGCTGCTGGTGAGCTCGGAGACGTGGGAGCGCGCATTCAAGTGGGCGGTGAGGTTTTTTGAGCGCATCCTCGCCAACCCGTCCGTGCGCTTCGTCGAGGACTCCTCCGTGGTGACGGCGCGCGATATCGTCGTGCCCGGCGGCCTCCACGGCCTCTTAACGTACCTGCACACGGAGCTGGAGAACAAGTCGAAGTTCGAGGACGTGATCAGCCAGGAGTACCTCAAGATCATCGCCTTTGAGAACGACCTCGCCGTCCTGACCGATCGCGTGCTGGGCTACTACCAGTCGCGCAAGAGGACGGATCGGTCGAAGGCGTGCATTGTCATCTTGCTCAGCACCTTCGGCCAGCGTCGCCAGGAGGCGCACGACCTCTTTTACGCCTCGCTGCCGTCCACCGAGGATCTCACGGTGATTGCACCGTCCGTCTTCGACACGGTGGTTGCTCTCCACAGGCTTAGCAACCAGCTGAAGCCGAACCTCTCGCTGACTGTGACCGGCATCTGCCACGTCGCCTACCAGTACGGCCTGCGCGGCGAGTACCGCGAAGGTCGTGACTACCTCCTGCGCACCGGCGTCGCCAAACGCATCTCCGAGGTGGATGCTGCGCTGGCCATTCTGTTCAACCGCGCCATCGCCCAGCTCGGCCTCGCCGCCTTTCTCGCTGGCGACATCACGACGGCGCACGAGCTGCTGCGTGGGGTGTGGGGGCTGCGGTTCAATGAGATCCAGCTTGGCCAGAAGCCGCCGCCGAAGTACCAGCTGGACGACGAGCACGCTGAGATGGAGTACCGCAACCTGATGCTGCCGCCCCATCTGTACATGCCTGTCGCGCAGCTTGAGCTCGCGGCCGTCCTGTCCGGCCTGCTCGACGGCGCCAAGATGGAGGCGCAGAACCCGTACGAGCGCAGTCACATGGAGCGCTACGTCTACAACACCGTTGCGCGTCCGCCGACGCTGATGGGCAAGCCGTTCTCCTTCAAGGAGCAGGTGTCCGTGGCCTACGAGCACCTCAAGGTGGGCAACTACGCCGGTGCCAAGGAGCAGGTGGAGGCGATGATGACCTTTGACACTCTCCCCTCCGGCAAGCAGTGCCGTGAGCGCTTTCTGCGCAGCATGAAGGAGGTGGCTCTGCTCGTCTTCTGCTACCGCAACCGGTGCAGCTTCTCGACCATGTCCGTGTCGAACCTTGCCATCAAGTTCGACATGGAGGAGAGCGACGTGCGCCGCGCCGTGAACGAGATCCTTGCCGACCCAAGCTCGCTGAGCGCCTGGTGGGACCGCGACGACGCGTACCTGTACCTCGACCGCAACAACACCACCCGCCTGCAGCACTTGGTGAAGGGAACCTCGGAGGGCATCTTCAACCTCGCAAAGCACTGCGACAGCCGCCTTCGCCAGACGGCTGGCCGCGGCCGTGGCCGTGGCGGCGCTGGTGGCGGTCGCGGTGGTGCTGCCGGCGGACGCGGCGGTGCTCCGGGCGGGCGTGGCGCCGGTGGCCGCGGTCGCGGTAACCGGTAAGCGACAGCCCGCGCAGGTGCGAGAGCGTCTCCCTTCTACAAGGAAAGGAGGTCATTTTCATAAAGGCTTTTTTTCTGTTTTCTCAAATGAGAGCTTTCTCTTTCTTCTCCTTTTGCTGTTTTGTCTGTTTCTTTTGGCATTTGTTTCTGGTGACCATGTCAGGTGCTTCTTGGAGCCCTTTTTGTTCGTATTTGTATGTTTTTTAAGGGAGTAAAACCAGTTAACTAATGAGTAATGCTGCCATTGTCTCCAGTTTTGTCTCTACGATGCTAATACACCTTTTCCTTTTCTTGTGTTGTAGCTGTTGAGCTGCCTTCTTTTTGTCTTACCGCCTTGTCTTCTTCTTTTCATTCGACTCCGACGTAGGGATAGGCGAAAGACAACTGGGCAGCTGAGTTGTAGGTATTATCTCTCTCCTTTTTTTTTTGGTGGTTCTTCTCGTAAAGTAATGTTTAACAAATCAGACCAACAGAAGCAGCTGAAACAAGAAGCCTAGAGCGTAGCTCTGTCGCAGAGGAGCACAAGCTAGACACTGCCCCTTTGGCGCCAACCATCACGCACCTTCGAATGCGTCTTCTTCTGGCAGCTGTCCCACATCTGCGACTGCGTGATGTAGTGCAAGCTTGCTTTTTTTTTTTCTTGCTCTTTACTTTGGGAGAGTACTGACGGTCCTCTCGTTGTGTGAGACAACTGATCAGGAAGTGCGGATCTGTTAGCTGTTGTACTGTGCTGACAGCGACAATAGTCTCTGTGACGCTTGCACATACTGACAAACATTTGCACGGTTTTCGAAAAGATAAGCGAGACGTGGAAACACTTCGACGTCTGCGTGTTTCCCATCGCGAGAAGGAGTCGTTGGCCACCGTAATGTTAGCTGCTCTCGAGTGTTTGCGTAACTACTCAGCCCCCCTCCCTCTCTCTCCCCCTCTTTTTCTTGCTCTTCTTTTCCACTGTTGGTGTTGTGGTACACGCGATGCCCATTGCCAACAGGAAACGAGGTAGTCCACAAGCGTCAGTGCGTGTGTGTGCCCGCCAATCACGCAGGACCACTCCTTTGCTGTTTTCTCTTTTTCACTCGCCGTAGAATGTTTCAGAGCACGAATAGTGGTGTGAAGCCGGATCTGCAGCCGGTCGCAGCGGGCTCGTACACACCGGCGCAGGTGTCGAAGGAAAAGTACGAGAAGATTGTTCAGGGTCGCAACAAATTCTTCCTCACCACCATCGGCGGCGTTGCCCTCTTTCTGGGCCTCAGCGCTCTCCCCCAGTTTCTCATCTACAGGTCGGTGCGCAAGGTGTACCGGAACTTCTGCCACGGCAAGGTGCTGGACTTGTCGCCGAAGCTTTACGACGAAAAGGACGTTGCCCTCTACGAGATGTCGAAGGCGATCCGCGTGGAGTTCATGATCGAAAAGAAGGTCATTGACGACGGCCACTACAGGGTTGACGAGGAGATGACCGAAGATGAGCAAGAGGAGCGGCGGCGCGCGATGACGTTGGATTTCATGATTCGCAACGATCACAACTGGGTTGGCAGCACCGTCAACTTTGCCACCGTCTTGAAATCAGACGCGCAGTCTCCCGGGTTCACAAAGTACGACTGTGTGCTGGTGCGCGACGAGCTGCTCAATCACAGCGAATCGAAAGCGCGCAACATCTTTGACTCCGCCGCGAACTACATGAAGGATGATGGGTTGTTTCTCGTGATGGATTTTGGGAAGTCCAGTTACCCGCAGCTCACTAAACTCGCGCGCTGGTTCAACAAGGTGACCAACAGTAGCATGTCCATCACACATGACTATCATGCGTGGATTCGCGAAAGCGTGCTCTATGAGGTGAAGGAGGAGCAGCGGTGTCTTTTCGGGTTTTACTATGCCCTTGTGCTGCAGCGACGACAAGGCACAACGGCTGCGACAACGCAAAAGTGAGGTGAGCACCACTTGTGGAGGCTAATCGTCACTGAAGCAAGCTCGGTTGCAATTGGAAAGCACCAAGCTCGTCGTCTCTGCAATTCATCACAGGTTTTTTTTTTAGTTTTCATTTCCCTCTGTAGGCATCATTGCTACTCGTGCCGCGCCGTGGTTTGTGTCGTCTGAAACGGACAGACCGGTCTTCCTCCTTTTGCGGAAAGAGCGAAAACAATGCTTGCCATGTAAACAGCACCCCTCCCCTCCCTTCTTCCGAGTCAGCTTCCAAGAACAGAATGAAGGAGAGAAAGAAACACTTCGGCTTCAGCCGACAGTGAGTCCATTCAAAACGACGCTTTTGCTCATGTTTTCCGAAGAGCAGCAGACAGCAGTAACTTTTCAGACGTGTCTCCTCCAAAAATCGCAGCGAAAAGGGCAGAAGATCCTCGTGTTACTCTTTTCTTCTCCCCCTTCTCACTCCTTTCGTACACTGTGAAATTGAGTCGTCTGTGCTATTTGTGTCTTTTATCTTCCTCATTTGTTTCTGACCACTTGTGATAAGAGCTATCTCTCGCGCACAGTGGCAACAGAAAAGGTGGCAGCCGGCTTTGTAGACTCTTTCTTTCTCTTTTCTGTATCATTAGTTGCTCTTTGCTCTTGCAATAAGAGCTCATTGTTATCGAAAAAGCAACAGGGAGTGGGGGAAAAAAATAAGAGACCCACCACTCATTATTCGCCAAAAGCAACAACACTAACAGCAGCAGCACACAACTTTTTTTTTCTTCAATTAGAGAGGAACATCTCGCGCACAACTCCCGTTCAGCTATTGCGAGTTAGAATAGCGCAAGCGCATCTATCTTGCTGAAGGGCAAACACTCGTTGAGACGCGGTCATTTCAGCTCTGCACCATGGCGGCAAACCAACAGCAGCAGCAGTCGATCAGGGACTTGAAGCGGGAGTTGCAGCAGCTCGAGGAGTCGCTGATGGAGCGGGAGCGGACACTGCAGCACAAGAAGCAGCAGTCGCAGGCGTTGAACACGCAGGTGGCTGACGAGCGTGCGACGGCGGAGTCACAGGAGGCGGCGCGTGCGGCGGCCAACGCAGACTACCGCAATGCGGCCCGCACGAAGCAGGTGCTGGAGAACGGCCAGAGCCGCAGCAGCCAGGTATCGTACTCTAGCCGCGAGGACTACGTTGGCCAACTGATGGAGTCGGACGACAACCGCAAAGGTGTGGAGGCGGACATCGGCGAGCTGTCCTCGTACATCAAGCAGCTGCGGGAGAAGAAGATGGACGCGCAAAAGCGGCTGACGGTGGTGCGCTTGATGTCCATGCTGGACGACCTGCAGAGCCTGCTGAAGAAGAAGGTCTTTGGCCCCAACGGCGGCGAGGAGCACGCGCGCAGGAGTTGCTGAAGGCGATCCAAGAACTGTCCCGCGAGCGCGAGCGCACGCTCAACCTGCTCTCAAAGAAGGAACGTGAGATGAGCGCTCTCATTGACTTGAAACAGCGTCGCATTGAGGAGCTGCGCAACGAGTCGTCGCGCAACGCGTGCCTCTACGGGGACTCGAACAAGGTAGAGGCACGCTCTGTCGCAGAACGCATCCAGGCAGAGCGCCGGCAGCTTCTGCAGGAAATCGACCGCTTGGAGGATGCGAACGCCAGGATGACGGATGCGCTGGTGGACACAAAATACACGACGCAGTCTGCTGTCAAGGACCGGGACGCTGCATTGTCAGGCGACGCCGCCATGGGTGCGTCACGCAACCCGGAGAAGGAGAGCAAGCGGCTGCGGGAGCGCATTCAGAAGGCGAACGCCGACCGCCTCATGTATGCGAAGAAGACGGAGGAGGTTCAAAACAGCATCGACGAGAACACGACAAAGTACAACGCCCGTATGTCGAAGCTGCGCCGTGAAATTCTCTTCTACCAGGACGAGAGCTCGCGGTTCGAGAAGGAGAACCAAAACCTGAAGACGCTCTGCGATGCACTGGCAGCTTCCATTGACAACTAGGGAGCTACAACCGTGCCGCAATCTGTCTTGTGCGTCGCGACCTCACCTGTCCCTAGTGCTGCCTAGGCGCCTCTGTCACATGCGATTTTGTCTTGTCCCTTCCACAGGGGAAGGCTGCAGCGTAGAGTACTCTTGATTCATCTTTGCTTTGTTGTGAGACAGTTATGTCACCATTTTCTCGTTTTCTCTCTCTTTCGTTTTTTCCAAGTGAGCTGTACAAACCCCATTGTTCTTTCTTATTTTTTTTTCCCCTTTGTCTTGTGTATTTCGCTTTTACGTCGTGCTACATTGTTGATTTCAAACAACCAAATAAACAGAAGATAGAGGAAGGAGAGGGAAGGTGTCTGCGGGACAGTCCGCATTCGAACAGTCGTGAGACTCCACCCACCGTTTTTTTTGTTTCTTTCCTGTGGGCAACAGTTCTCATTTGCCACACGACGTCTCCGTTCCTCCGAGAAACTATCTCACCGCTTGACTTGTGGGGAGTGGTCCTGAAACGATGATCACTGTGCGGCAATAACAGAGAGTGGCGGTGCCACATTGCAGAGTACTGCCTCCCATCTGATTGCATCGCGTTCCCCTTTTTTTTTGCTGTGCCGTCTTGACTTATTGTATTCATTTCATCTCTCCTGCACATTTCTTCCTCGTTTCTCTTTTCTTCTGCGAACAACTCGCATCTGGCTCTATTTCTGCATCCGTGTTCCTTCCAATACCGACAGCCTAACTTTTTCTGTTTGCTTGATTGATAAAGAACAATTAAGTTCTCTCCTTTTTTTTTTTGTCGCGAACTGTCTTCTTCCTTTCTTGTGTTTCCATCGAATTCCAGTTTTTTCAACTCTGAACACAGTCTCGGTGTTTGACACCACACACACACTCCGCTCGCTGCCCAAGATGGTCTTGATCTCACCTACCCGCACAACTACCACAGCTCGTTGCCGAAGTGCGTCATGCGCATCGGCGACAGCTGGTACGACTGCACCTCGTGGCGCAACTCTCACCCTGGTGGTGCGCAGATGTGCGACGAGTTCCACGGCAAGGATGCGACGGATGCCTTCTACTCCCTGCACTCGAAGGAGGCGATCCAGAAACTGAAGCGCATGAAGGCGTTGCCGCTGAAGGAGGGCGACGGCCCGCGCGACCAAGTGTCGATCAACTTTGAGAAGCTCGTGAAGGAGCTGGAGGGGAAGGGCTGGTTTGAGCGGATGTGGATCATCGACTTCACCCGCAACATCCTCCCGGTGATCGCGCTGTGCGCCATCGGCACCTACCTCAGCTACTCCCGCCCTATCCTCGCCACTATCCTCATTGGGCTGGGTATGCAGCAAGGCGGCTGGCTCGCCCACGACTTCACGCACGCGCGCGGCAAGTTTGCCCGGTTCCTCGCCAACACCCTTGGCGGTCTCATCAACGCCTTCTCGGTGGAGTGGTGGTCGCACAAGCACAACTCGCACCACGTCTTCGTCAACCGCAAGAACCTCGACTCCGACATCCACAACGAGCCCGTGCTGTTCCTCTGGATCCCGGACGTGTCCGACGACACGGCGTACCGCCGCTACCAGTACCTGTTCTACCTCCTCGCCTACTCCCTCCTGTACGTCTCGTGGCGCATGCAATCCCTCCGCTTCGCTCTGGGCAGCGGCAACAAGAAGGAGCTCGCGATCATGGCAGTGAACTACCTGTGGTTAGCCCTCCTGCCGTGGAAGGTTGCTCTCGGCAGTGTTATTCTTGGCGGCTTCTGCGTGGCCGTGGTGGTCACGTCCAACCATCAGACGGAGGAGATGATTGAGCACGACGAGCCGTACAACTACATCATTGACCAGTACCGCGCCACCCGCGGCGTGCACTGCGCCGACCCATTCTTCGAGTGGTTCTTCGGCGGCATGCAGTACCAGCTGGAGCACCACCTGCTGCCGATGGTGCCCCGCTACCGCTACCCCGAGGCGCGCCGCATCCTGCGCAAGTTTTCTGAAGACAACGGGCTGCCCTTCCACGTGAACGGCGTGATTGAGATCACCAAGATGAACTTCGACGTGATGTACCGCAACTCCATCGCACCCGCCATCGGCGCAAAGGAGTCGAAGAAGGAGAGCTAAACCGCGTAGCATAGTGTTCATCCTCTCCTCCTCCTCGTCGAACCTTCGCGCTTGTCTAGTCATCGATCCGTGCACGCCCGCCCAATTTGTTTACCATTGAAAAAATACCTGGACGTGGAATCCGGGTGCCTCTCTCTTCTCTCACCATCCCTGAAACATCGATTTCGCTATCAAAAAAAAAAGGACTTAATAACGGACAGTCAAACAAGCAACAAAGTAGGAGCATTTAAAAAAGATCATGTATTAAGTCTTCACATAAAAGGCAGAGGAAAGGTAGCGCTGGTTTTCCTTGAAGTCTTTTTTTTTCTGGTTCTGTGCTTTCCCTCTCTAACTGAATAATTAAATCAGATACAGTACATCTTGTCTGGCCTTCGCTTTCTGTTTTCTTCGTCCCTTTTTCGTCCTCCGTTCCCCTTTTCACGTTGACGTAAAAGGAGGATAGTGCAACTGTGTCACTGGTTTTCTTTTTATATATTTGTATTGAAAGAAAAAAAATCTAGCTGCTTTACTTAACGCTTAGCCGATCACTTCAACAGAAAAAGTGCAATCGGAACAATGAACTCCCGTTTAAATGTTGTTTTTCATGGCCGATCATGATGTACGGGCAACGTTTTGCTCCGCTGCTAGAGTATGTCAATTCTCGTTTTACTTTCGTCACTTTGAACT
>AUXI01000539.1:0-17104 GCA_000482105.1 Crithidia acanthocephali | reverse complement strand
GTTCGTGAGCGCGTCCATTCTGTCCGCCGTGGCGTGCGGCTCGTCGCTGATGCTGCTGTGGATCGGCCTGGAGGGCTACAGCCCCGACTACTACTACGACTCGTGGTTCCGCCACATGGGTCTGGCGCAGCTGCCGCAGGGCAAGCTGGTGACGCTGATGTACCTGAAGATCTCGATTTCCGACTTCCTGACGCTGTTCTCGTCGCGCACGGGCGGCAACTTCTTCTTCTACATGGCGCCGAGCCCGATTCTGTTCTGCGGTGCTATTGTGTCGCTGCTGGTGTCGACGATGGCTGCGGCCTTCTGGCACAAGACGCGTCCGGATGACGTGCTGACGGAGGGTCTCGCGTGGGGTGACACCAACGCCGAGAAGCTGCTGCCGCTGTGGGTGTGGATCTACTGCATCGTGTGGTGGCTGGCGCAGGATATCGTGAAGGTGATTGCGCACATCTTCATGGACTGGGTGGACCTGTTCGGCTGCGTGTCGGACACGGCCGGCTCCGGCCCGATCAAGCCGTACTCGGACGGCGTGGACGCGGCGGAGGCGGAGAAGGGCCCCAAGGCGGTCCCGCCCACCGCCCAGCACGGCGCCAAGGCCGCCTCGGAGAAGAAGGCTGAGTCGGAGAAGAAGGAGGCCTCTGCGAAGGCCAGTAGCGCCGGCAGCAGCCCCGTGAACGCGCTGGAGAACCTCAACGGCCATGACGGCTCCGAGTCCGCGGACAACGCGAGCCCGGTGGACGTCTACTCGCCGCACGGCCGGGATGCTTAGGAAAAAGATTACAAGCTGACGAAGGAGAGGTTTGTGTAGTGTTTTGTGCAAATGAGAGGCGTGAAGGGAAGCGGCAACACTCACGAATCAATCCAAGTTTTTTTTTTATTGATGTGTGTAGTCGCTCTCCCTCTGCACTATTTTTGTTTTGCTTAGAAGGCCCTCTTCGTTTTGTCAAAGACGTGCACTATCCTTTCCTCTTTTTCGTAGTTTGTTCAAGTTGAGTGGCTTTCCCGTGCCCTCTCGTTTTTTTCTTTCTTTCTTTGTTAGGTAAATAATTTAACAATGAGAAAAGGAGTCAAATGAGGTTGCATTTGCGGTGTTGTTTTTTTCTTGACCTCAACTGCACTCATTTGACGTCCTTCTAATTTGATGGTAAAGAAGTTCAACAACATTCAAGCTTCCTTTCTGGGAGCTGCTCCATAAGGAGCTAAGTCTAAATGACAAAGAACTACCATTTTGTTTTGTTATTTTTAGGAACGAATTCCCAACCCCTGTCTACCCCATTTCGCTTGCTCTTGCCAGTGTCGCTGAGAGCGATTTGTTCGTCCTGGTGTCGTCTGCAGTGAAGCAATAAAATGCACCGTGGTGGGGCTTGCAGTCGAGGCCGCGAACCGGAACACTCTCCATTTGAGTTCACGTGTCCTCCTCTGTCGGCGTACCAGCAGAGGAATGCAGACTTGCTTGCACTCGGTTGGTCTTTTGCTTGAGCACGACCACACAGTGCAGGTTTGCACTGCAGCGGTTCGGTGCCTTTTTTTCCGGCCGACGGCGTCAGGGGTCGAGCAAGGCGTTCTGTCACCAAGACGGTTATATGGGGGCTGAGAGGTAGGTTGAGGAGGCGAAAGAACAAAAGAAAGAAAAAACATGACGCAACGATAAATCAAAAGTCACTAGATGTGTGCGTGCGCAAAAAAGAAAGGAAAAGAAAAGCCATTTGCTCTCCATGCGGAGCGACACGTGTATCGTCTCTTTGTTTTGTTTTTCATTTTTTTTTTCGCTCACGGAATGACCCACATGTACACACTCACCTGTGTCCTTTTTGTTTCTCCTTTTTTTTTAAACAAAGCGCATGTCCTTTTTTCTTCTTTTACTCTGTAACTCGTAGTAGTCTAACGTTTTCTCCTTTGTAAAGGATGTTGAGGCAGTACAATGAAACCCCAAACTGTTACAAAAAAAAAAAAAGTGACCATTAGCAGTGAAAGCCATTGACTTCTGTTTTTTGAGTCGTTCACTTCTTCTTCTGTACTTGGGACGGAGGTGATGAGTGGTCTGCTGTGCTGAAAGAATTGCCTGTGCCTGAGCCAGACCCCACGCTTTTTCTTTCGGTGACGCATCGACTCCTGCCGGAAATGTTGGGGTGAATTTTATGCTTCTCTTACCAGCAATGGAAGAGGGCTGCAGCTTGCGCCATGGAAGCACGCGGGCTTGCCGGGTGTGCGTGAGGCGCATGCAGCAGTCCGCAACAATCCTCTCACATATTTCTTTTGCTGGAGGAGTCGAAGCTCCATCTGCTGCTTCCGCGGTTCAGGATACCACCCCCCTTCTTTTCTACTACTTCTGCCTCCTTTTTGAGCTATTTTTTCCTTTTCATCTCTCTCTCTCTCTCCTCTTTTCTCCCTCATTTCGCCATGAGTGCTTTCATGCATTCCGCTCAGTCCGTATCGCACAGCTTGTATTACCGTTTTCTTTGGCTTTCCCACCCCGTCTGCACTTTTTTTTTCTCACCGAGAATTAAAAAAAAAAAACAGCGAGGGGAAAACGCAGCGGTTTGCACAACTATATACCTTAAAAAAAGAATATTCCCCAAAACAGTTTCGTGTTAGTTTCGTGAAGTTCCTTCTCCCGCTTCTGCAGCAAGCATAGTAGTCCCTGCCTCAGTTTCGCTCTCCAAACAAATAGTTTTTTTTTCGTTTCGCACTCTTTTATTTTTGTTTGTTTATCCAATGCAAACGTCGCGTTTACCGTACGTGCCTTAGCAACATCAACCCAACGTAATAATTACGCAGAAGGGAGAAAGGTCTAGATCAAACAAAAAGAAAAGAGCTGGTGGGTGAGGACTAGGTTGACACTGTAACTCCAGACTCACACACCTACGAACACACCTTTCATCCTACCTGCTGCGACCATGGAGCCTGTGAGGGATCAACTTAGCAGAACTTCGCCAAGTGCCACGCCAAAGGACACCGACGGCGCACACGGCGACACCATCGCGGAGGGACTGCAGACGGAAATTGCAAGCGGCGTCCCAAAGCTGAAGGCGTCGTCACCGCTCCTCAAGATGAGCCCGTCGCCACGCACGATTCAACGTAATCCGGAGAACAACGGCACACCGGGTGCTGCCTCCGCCGCGGTGCTCAGCCCTGTGGGCTCTCCGCGTGGGCTGCACGGTGCTGCCCTCGCACAGGAGAGTGTGAGTGTCGTGGTGCGCCTGAAGGGTGCTGCGGTGCCGACGCGGCGTGACAAGTCGGCGTCGCCGAGCGGCAGCGCGAGTCTGCACAACGGCAGCCTCACCTCCTCCCCTCACCCCGCGGTGTTGCTGGACTACGCCGTGGAGGACGGCACGTTGCGCACCCCGCGCACCGGCCGCCGGCCTGCGTCGCGCAACAGCAGCCTCATCTCTCCTCGTCCCCTGGTGAACACATCGTTTGGTGGCCCCAGCGCGGAGGGTTGGGCCGGCGCCACAACATCTCAGGTCACTTCCCCGGTGGTACTGTCGGCGGATGGACTGAGTGGGCTGTCCACCCCAGTCGTCTCTGTGACGCTGCCCAAGGCCTTCACCAGCCCAACCATGAACTTCAACGCGGCAGCTGCGCCGACGGCGGTGGACGACGGTGGCAGCAGCAGCAAGAGCCCCAAAGGCGCTGCTGCTGGGACAGGGCCGTCGCAGCACGTACGCAGTGGGAGCACCACGGGTGGACTCGGATGTCGTGGACGCATCCTGACGCTGCGCACACCCAACTCCGACGACTGCCGGCAATACGAGTTTGGCGAAGTGTTTGAGCCGACGGTGTCGAACGCCGCCCTCTGCGAGCGCATGCTGCCTGCCATCATGGAGCAGCTGCAGGCAGGCTTCAACGCTTGTGTGCTGTGCTACGGGCAGACGGGCAGCGGAAAGACGTACACGATGAACGCGCTCGCTCCTGCCATTGCCGGCGAGCTCTTCGGCAGCCTGGACCCCGTCAACGCGGTGGTGGAGATGAGCTACATCCAAATCTACAACAACAAAGCCTACAACCTGCTGGACGGCGCTCGTGCTGGCAAGTTCGGTGCGGAGCTGTCGAAGCCGCTGCAGGCCGCGTCGAGTGGAGTTGACGGTACCTTCGCCAACGCGACCGTCAACGTGCACAACGCCAGCGTCAGCACCAGTATCGGCAGCAACAACGCAGTCGGCATGGGAGCCAGCAGCAGCAGCAACAGCAGCAACAGCGGCGGCAGCGCGTGCGTGAACGGCGCGGCGGAGCCGAAGGCGCTCGTGCGGAGTGCGGCGGAGGTGCTGTCCCGCATGCGCAGTGCTGCCCGGCTGCGCGTGACGCACGCCCACGCCCTCAACCCGCGCAGCTCCCGCTCCTTCACGTTGCTGACGCTGCACGTCACGCACTTCGTCGACGGCGCACCGCTCACGACGACGCGGGTGACGCTGGCAGATCTTGCCGGCACGGAGCGGCTGAAGAAGAGCGGTGCGACAGGGGAGGGCCAAAGCCAGGCGATCTTCATTAACAAGTCCCTCATGGCACTGCGGGAGTTGGTGGAGTCGAACAACACGGAAACGGAGGTGCTGCACTTCCGCGACTCGCTCCTCACCACCTACCTCGCCCCACGCATGCGCAGCTGGCACCTCTTCTTATTGGTCACCGTCTCGCTGGAGGTGAGCCACTACGAGGAAACAAAATCGTCGCTCGACTTTGCCACAAACGCGCGCCGCCGCAGGATAAAGAAGCTGAAGAGTCGCACGGCGGATCGTCTCGCAGGGACGACAACTTTCTCCCGCCCTGGCAGCGGGGGGAGTGGTGGTGGTGCGCATGGATACGCGTCGCTTCACGGTGGTCGTGCGGACGGCGAAGTGGCGGAGCTGCAGTCCGTCATCGAAGTGCTGCAGTACCGCATCACCGCACTGGAGGAGTCGCTGGCGGTGGCGCAGCAGCAGCGCAGTGCACTCGAGCAAATCCGCACCGCGGCCCTCTCCACGGAGGCGGAGGACGCACTCACCGACAACGACGGCGGCAACGGCGATGCCGCGGCGACGCACGGTGACATCACCGAAGGTCGGCCGGAGTCGGATCGACTGCGGCAGGCGGAGGCGCAAATCAATCAACTCCGCCAGGAGTCCCGGCGGTACCGGCAGCTGCTGCGCGACCGAGAGGAGGAGCTGCGCGGTATGCAGGCGCAGACGTTCCTGGCCAGTGAGAGCGGCGCGGAGGTGCCTGCCTCACTCGTGTCTCCGACTGCTGGTGGGCCGCTCGGTGCCAGCCCCAATACGGCGTGCGCACACGGACAGCAGCAACAACAGCCTCTGTTTTCCTCCCACTCCTCCCTCTCAGCGTCAGTGCTCAGTGGCGATGCCAGCCCTCCCACCACGACCACCACGGCATCCGGCACAGCGGCGGGTGCGGAGGACGAAGACAGCGGTGCATCCACCGACACCGCAGCCGCCCTTGACGATGCCCACGTGCAACTCCTGCATGGCCTCTCACAGCTGCGGTCGCGGCTGCTGGCGGACGTCGACCCGGGGTCCGCACTGGACCGACTGTACGACGTGGCCCTACGCGCCAAGGAGCAGCGGGACGAGCTGCGCGAGCGGCTGCTGGTGGTGGCCGCAACGGTGGCTGGACTGCGGCAGCAGAACCACCAGCTGCGTGATGACGTGCTGCAGCAGAGCCGCGCCGCGGTGGCGCAGGATGAACGGCTGCGGCTGGCACGGGAGGCCCACGCGGAGGATCGGCTGCGTGCGACTGCGGCGACGTGTGCGGTAGATGAGCTGCGTCTCCGGCTCTTCCGCGCCTACGCGGAGCAGTCCATCGGGGTGGAGCTGACGCGGCTCTACCTGGAGGAGCCGGCGGCCGCAGAGACGGTGGACGCCCTCTCCGGCACGCAGCTCGCTGAGCACCGGGAGGAGATGGAAAAGTTTGAAACACACCAGCGTGCCCTGCAGGACAAGATCACGGAGCTGGTGAACACGGTGGAGCAGCTGACGAGGGCCGGCTCACAGAAGGACGTTTCTCTCGCTGCCCTGGAGTCCATCATCACCCCAGCGCAGCGGGCTCTCTTTCAGACCATGTCCAGCACTCCCCACGGCACAGACAAGTCGACCAACGGTGACGAGACGAGCGGCGCGTCTGCGGACTGCTTCAGCCTGCTGCAGTCGCGTGTGTCGGAGCTGGAGTCGTTGCTGCAGCAGGAGCAACAGCAGCACCAGCTTACCCGCTGCGAGGTGGCCGAGGCCCACGAGGATGCGCGGCGCTGCCGGCAGGAGCAGCGGCAGTCCTTCTTTCAGCAACAGGAGGAGGAGCGACGGGTGGCGCAGCTCACCGCCGAGAACTTCGACCTGCGTCAGCAAAATGAACGGCATCAGATGTACCTGGACCAAATTCACGTGCGCTTCCAGGAGCAGCTGCTGGAGCTGCGGCGCTACCACGTGGCGGAGATGGCGGAGCAGCGCCGGCACCTCGAGGTGGCGCAGCAGGAGATGACAGAGACCCTCGCTGTACCGGCATCACACCGCCACCACGAAAAGGAAGAGAGTGCGGCTGCGACGGGGGGAGTGGAGGGGCGGGGCTTTCGACAGACGTCGACGCGGCGCGGGACGTCGCACGGACCGCTGCACAGCAGCCACGACTGGACAGGCGAGGACACCGCCCGAGGCTGCGCGGAGCCGCCGAGTCGGCGCACGAGTGCCGCAGAAGACTTTGAGCGCAGCAACTCCCCGACGGTGCCGCGGCAAGAGCACCGGAACTCGTCCCCGAAGGCGAAGAGTGGTCTCAGCTTGCACACTGCCGCAGCCCCGGTGAAGGAGAGTCAGCGACGCGCCGTTGGAGGGAAGAAGAAGGGACGCGCGAAGAAGCGGAAGAGCAGAGACGGGACAGCAATGCGTGGGCAGCGTGACGGCGGCGGCAGCGGCAATGCGGTGACGTCGACGTCTCCGGGAAATCCCGTCTTCAAGGAAGGCAGACAGCGGCCATCACTCAATCTTAATTCGACACAGCCACCGGCGTCTCCGGTGCGTAGTTCTACGGACAGATTACGGCTGTGATGGTGGATTGTGTGTGTGCACGCGAGTTGAAGCAGTCGAGCAGAACCAACGTTGCTTTACAGATGCGTGAAGTGGGCTTTTCTTTTTTTTACTGGACAACCATCACTGTTGTGACACCCTTCTCCCCCTTCCACTGCGCTGATTTTCGCGAGGTACCAGGAAATGTTGCCTGCCAGCTTTCTCTCGTGTGCTTTTTTTACTTTTCCCTTTGAGTGCGAGTCCGTTGGCTCATTAGCTTTGTTCTGAAATAGTTTCTTGACGTGCCTCACTGTGCGCGGCTCAATTCTATTTTTTTTTCCTGCTTCACCGAACTCATTCATCGAGTCGTCTGAGTTCCTCTCATTTTCCGTTTTCCTTCTTTTGCGTTCTGATCACTGTATCTCTCGTTTTCCGCACCTTTTCTTTTCCTTGTGTACGTTTTGTTGCTCTCATTTTTATGGCTTCTGTTCGTTCTTTGTTTCGTATCCCTGCCGCTTCACATCAACTCTCTCTTTCTACTTCTCTTTTCACTTCGTTTCTCTCTTCGACCTACGTTTCTGTACAGCGCGTACGTAGGCGCGCATTGAACAAACAAATAGACGGATGCATCGAATCGACATCAGTGCAGCGAGAGTAGCAGGCACCGTGCACTTTTTTCGGGGCGGCTTTCTCTCGTAGAGAAAAGTTTACATCGAAAGAAAAAGGAAAAGAAGGTGCCTCCGTGTGTTTTGCACGTTTCTCAATTTGATGTGTGCTTGCGAGAGAAATGCGTCACTGCTACCTTATCTCGCTGCGCTGCAGTGCCTTCTCCCGCTCTCTTCAAGACGCTGCTTTTTTTTTTTTTGATTCGTACCCCTCTTACTTGGCCGTTTGCTTCTCTTCAACTCTACCCTTTTCAGACGCAGATACAACATCGCATATAGATCACAGCGGCGAGCTGCATTCTGTTACTTACGAAGCGGCACCGCATTATCACCCAACGCACAACTCGCCCTTCACTTTCACTCTCTTCTTCTTTTTTTTCTTTTCTTTCACTCACTTTTTCATCGACGGCAATGGCGGATGTCGCGTTGGGATTGGGCAGCGTCTTCTGCGGCTGCCAGGCAAACGTCTTCTTGCTGGAGCTCATTATCGAAGCCTCGCCCAACACTTTTTATGCACTGACGTGTGCGCAGTACGTCGCCGTTGGTCTCCTCACCCTTCCGCTGTTGCTCCGGCTAAAGACACCGAGTGAGGACCTGGAGGGGGCAGCGAGCGTGTGGCCCTTCCGCCGCCGCCGTCAGCGTATTCCGCTGCGCAGCAAACTCATCTTAGCGGTGGTCGCGTGGGCCATGTCCGTTGCAAACAATATCGTCTTCAGCTTTGACGTCTCGGTGCCCTTGCACGCCACCTTTCGGTCCTCCTCGCTCATGGTGAACATGCTGGCCGGCTACCTCTTCCTGGACCGCCGCTTTTCCATGCCGCAGGTGCTGTGTGCGCTAACCATCTGCGCCGGGCTGATCGCACTGACGCTGGAGAAGACCCGCAAGGCGAAGTTGCAGAAGAGCGCCGTGACAGCCGTGGCAGAGAAGGTGTGGAAGCCGACGCCACCGCCGTGGCACGGCGTGGTGGGGGTGGCCATTCTCGTCTCCACCACCTTTATCACCGCGGGGCTTGGGGTGTTCCAGGAGTACATGTACCGCGACGCACGTGCGCGCGAAACGGCAGCGGCGAGCACACAAGGCGGCACGCGACACAGCGGCGACACCGCTGCGGTTGCCGTGGCGGATGACGCGCCGCCGATGTGGGCGGAGGCTCTCTGCACCTCGCACCTCTACGCTCTCCCACTATTTCTCCTGCTCCCCACACGCCTCTTTCACGAGTTTGCGAGTATACAGCCAGCGAGTCAGCTGCACTTCATATTGAACTGCCTAACGCAGCTTGTGTGCATTGCAGGGGTGTACGTCATGAACCACCGCACCTCCGCCTTCACGCTGACACTTACCCTGACGCTGCGCAAGCTGGCGACGGTGACGCTGTCGGTCTTCTACTTTGGTCACTTTCGCTCTTTTACGTTGATTGAGTGGGTGGCGATGCTCGGTGCGATGGCCGCCGGCACCGCCTACCCTTTTCTGCCGAAGCCGCTGCCGCTGCCGCCGTCGCACGCGGTGGTGCCTGCACCACGCCACCGCGCACGCAGCTCCTCCGCTTCACACCCCTTCAGAGCTCGTTCTTCCTCCCTGACGCAGAAGAAGAAGAAGTAAAAGGAGGTCTTTTTGCCTTCACTCTGGAACGTTACAGCGTCTGTTGCAGCTCTTTATGCATCCAGCAAGAACACGCAAATAAACAACAACAAAAAAAAAGAAACCCAATAACGGAAATGTGCTCTGTGGTGATGGCGTTTCCTCAACACACATTCCATTCTCTACGTCTAAATACCCGCAACAATGAACCAGCGCTCTCGTAGCGTTGCCACCGAGTGCAGATGTTGTTTGCTCGTCCGTCTGAATGGTGCGACTGCGCTTTTCATTTCTTTTCTTCCTTTTTTTTCTTTTCCTTCCGCATTGTCACGACACCCCCTTTTAAGAACGACGCATCTCAGCGTCCATTCTTCCCCAGAAAGAAAAAGGAAAAAAGGGAAAGAGTTCGCACGCGCAGGGTGAGGAGTTGACATTCTTCGTGGCGCGTACGTGGTGGCACCTTTGACGGCGTCTGCCCATTCTTTTTTTTCCCGGCTACCCAACCGTACTTCCCCTTTTCATTGTGAAGCCTCATTCCATGGAAGCGTCTTCGCTGCAGGCAGGCGCCACGGCAGGCGATGACGTGATCAGCTTCGTGGTACAGGACGGCGCGCACACACTTTACTTCTCCAAGCAGCAGCTGATGCACCACACACCTTTCTTCCGCTCCTACTTCACTGCACACGCCACCGCGGGCGATGCCGGCAATACCGTGGTGCTGAAACACGTAACGGCGGCTGCAGCGGAGGCGGTGCTGCGTCTGTGCCACAGCCGCCAACACAGCGACGATGGCCCCTACTGGACGCTGTTGCAGCAGACGAGCGGAAGCGGTGCGGCATGCGGCATGAAAAAGCCACCACAACAGCGAAACAGCCTTCAAGATCTTCTGTCACTTTACGAGGCGTGTATCAAGTTTGAGCTGCACCGCCACGCTCGCATGGCCAGTGGCAGCATTGCCGCAGTAGTGACAACAGCGACAGTACTCGATGTGCTGCGGACGTGTGCGCGTTACACCTCCTCTCTGCCGCGTGCACTGCGAGACGCGATTGGTTTGCCGGCCGTGCTGGCGGCGTGTCGGCCCTGCCTTCCATCGGTGTGGACGTCAACACACGAGGAGCGGCGGTGGCGGCGGCTCTGTTCGACCTACCCGGAACTGCCAGCGATGATCACCGCCGCTGCAGCTGCAGACGCGACAGCACCGGCAGAGGGCAGCACTGCCAGCGTGCGGCGTGGTGTGCCGTCCCTCCTGCTGTCCCCGCAGCGAGAGGAGGCAGCAGCACCGTCCACTGCGTTTTCTCACCCTCTAGCGGTGGCACGGACGGGTGCCGTGAGCGTCGCTGCACACGACACCGACACGAGCATGAACACGAACACGGAGTCCAACAACATCACCACCACCACCACCACGCTCGATGGTGTCTTTGCGCAGTACCTGCGGCAGACGGAAGCACTCGCCTTGGCTGCACAGCGACGGCGCCGTGCCGCGGCAGCCGACGTGGCGGCGCTGCAGGCCGGCGGTGCGGCGCTGCGCGCACAGATTGTGGAGGACGAGGCGGCGGCGGCAGCCTCGACTCGGTTTCTCGGTGATGCCCGCATTTACGTGCAGGCGCTACGTGCCGCAGAGGCCGACGTGCGGGCACTGTGCACTGCACTGACACTCAGCAGTTATAATGACAACAGCAGTGGCGTCAGCGAGAGTACGACGGCGTCGCTGCATGTCTTGCGGCACGAGCTGGAGAGCGCGGCGGGGCTGGCGGTGGAGCGTCGTGGCTCGGTGGATGCGCTGTTGGCGACAGAGGAAGAGGCGCTGCGTCGTCTTGAGGATGAGCTCGCTGAGCTGCGAGGCGAAGTCTGTTAGAACAGACCCACGCGTCTTTTCTTTTTTTTTTCTCTAGATTGTACAGTCCTCCCATTGACTTTTTTTTTCTCGTCACAGGCCAAATTTCTTTCTCTGTGAAAGAGCAACCACACCATCATACACCAAAGAGTCAAAGACACAAAGGGGCTACAACCTTTTTTTTCCAGTGTTTAATGCCCATTGACAGCTGAAAGAGGATCAGCACTATGCGCAGTGAGTCGAAAAGGACATGCGTTCGGTGCTGCAAACGGTGTTCTGGATCGTGACGGCTTGCTAGTACAACCTTTCGTGAAGCTGACTTGCTTCTCGGGTTTTGTTCGAAGTCCAACACTTCACTAAAACAGTGCTCTCTTTCTTCGACCGATTTGTTTCCAATGTCGGCTGGCTCTGCCCACCTACTCTACTCTCCGGTTTATCTCGTGCTCTGCCATCTCTCCTGTATGCACACACACACACACACACACACACACCTCCCTGGTGCTTCACCACTCCCTCGCACAGACACAAGAAAGACGATGTTCCCCGTCGACGCACGGCAGGAATCGGCGTTGGCCGATCCGTTGTTTATGCTGAGGCTGTACAAGCGTGTTGCCTACGGTTTGGTGCCCCGTCTCGAGGCAGCCGCGCCGCGCGTGTTTCTGCACTCTTTCCTGGCTGCGGACCGCCGCTGCGTGGCGTCGCGCGATGTGCCGGTGGAGCCGCCGGCCGCCCTGGCGGCTGTTGCGCCGCTCTTTCCCTCGGCGGTGCTGCCACGTCAAGACGTCAGTCTTCTCCTTCACGTGCTGCCGCTGGAGGAGTGCCACGTGGCGACCGAGGAGAGCGTGCTGGAGGGCGGCGTGCGCATTGGGGATATCTTGCTTGCCCTGCGTGAGCTGGTCCCTTTCCACGCTTGGCAGGTGCACACGGTGGTGCAGGCGGGGCGCGCTGCGGTGGAGCAGAGTGACGTGATGACGCCTTTCGAGGAGCACGTGACGGACGTGTTAGACTACGGCGAGAGCGCGCGGCGGCAGACACAGGAGGCACCGCCGCCACCGCTGACAACGCGCGAGGCGCTCGCCTTTTTCGATCGCGTCGTTGGGTTGAGTGTCTCGCAGGCAAACCTGTTTCTGCACTACGTCGCGTGTGAACAGGAGAGCGACGAGGAGGCGGATGACGACGACGACCACTACGCAGGAGAGGAACGTTCCAACGGCGACGCGGGAAGTGGTGGTGCGCGTGGTGCACCCTCCAAAGCGGTGAAGGGCTCGCCGTGGGATCTCCGCCTGCTCCACCAGCTGCTCTTCGCAGAGGAGGTTCCAGGCGTGGCCGAGTACCCGCTGCTCATGGGACGGCTCGCAGAGAGCTGCCGCGACGGCGGAGACGGTGACCCTCCACGGCCCACCGGCACCTTAGCCCTTCATAGCAGCCTCACGGCGATGGATCTGAGCTACCCCGTGTCATCCCAGCGAGTGCCACTGGATTTAGACTTCGGCGCACTCGTGCGAGGCGAGCTGACGCCGCGGCAGTTCTTCTACCTGTGCAAGACGATGCAGGCCGGCTTTGAGCAACGGGAGTCTGACCAGCTCTTCTACTACCTGAAGAAGGAGCACCACTCCGGTGAGGGGGTGCTGGTGGGTGACGTGGTGGCCGCCTTCCGGCAGTACTTCCCACCCGTGTCGTTGTCGGTGCTGCAGCTGGTGCAGGCCGCAACGGTGCGTCACGTGCGACGCAGCACCAACGACGGTCTCGCCTTTGTGCGGCTTTACACGTCGCTCAGAGAATGCGGCACCTCGCGCATTCCAATCCGCGCCTTCGTGCAGGCCTTCCGCGCAGCAGGGGTGCCGGACGGGGTGGCCGGCGTGCTGGACATCGAGCTGGAGTGGCTGCGGCTCAAAGCACCCACGCGAGTCGATCTCCTCCTCATGCTGTGCAGCCCGGTGCCAGCGAGCCGCACCGCCGTGATTGAAAAACTCTTTGAAAGGCTGGACGCGGCGGGCGAGTGCTGCGTGCGCTGTGGTGCGTATCTGCAACGATTTCAGCCCGAGCGGATCGAGGGAGCCTCCGTGCGACGGCAGGTGGCACCGTGGAGGACGGCGTTGGAGGCCTACGTGAACGAGCTGTCTGAGGAGACGTTATCCTACGAGCTCTTCGCCTACTTTTGGTACATGGTGTCTGCCGGGCTGGAGGACGACCCGACCTTCACCGTGGCCATCTGGCAGGGATTCGGCCTCGCAGATGACGGCCGCCGGCAGCGTCGGCGCTGACGCGACTTCGCTGCTTTTGTTGGTGAATTAAACAAAGCTCATTGTAGTTGGACGTGTCGGTTTTTTTTTCTCTTTGTGTTGCAACCGTAGATCCGCGCGCTTCACGCATACACACATACTTACGAAGAAGAAACGGTCAAACATATGTAATCTAGTGTACTGTCTTGCCCTTTTTTTATTTCTGTGTTTCTCCATACCAACTGCGACCGTGAAGCACCAGGAAGAAGAAACAATTTTGCTTTCTCGTTTGGCTTGGAGAGTCTGCGAGTGAATGCGCATGTGAAGAGAGCTGTAAGCCGTCACTCTACCTCTGTGTTATCCTTTAGAATTTTTCTCTCTCGTTTTTTTTTTGTTAGAACTTCACGCCGTGATACAACAACAATAGAAGATACGCAAAAAAAAAAGAGAAGAATTGATGAAAAGGCAGCTTACAAGCTTTTAATCCTCGCGCACTCGTGGACAGGTTGAAAGTGCTAAATGAAAGCACAACAATAACAACGACAGAGTGACTGGAGGATGTGGCACAATCGGTCATCCGGCAACTCCATATGCTTTTTTTTTCTGCTTTTACTTTTTTCATCCCCCAGCAGTCGCCGCTGCTTTCCTTGTCTGTCCAGTGAGGCGGTGCACGGAGATGAAGGGAGACCGATCTACGCTGCGTTGAGCAGCGCATGAGGTACCTTCTACGTACAGTATGTCGCGAGAAACGTGTTCACAGACACATTGCAGGGCATCTAACTTTTCCCTCTGTGTTGTCACCTTTTCGGCTCCTCTTTTTCCCGGCTCTTCTCGATGCGTTGCACATTTCTTCATCTTAACTATCATCCAGCACAAGAGAACAGATCCACTGCGTTCAAAGCTGACGCTCGGTTCCTTGACCAACTGCTTGAAAGGAGGCGTCCTTCAGCAAAGACGCACTGTTTTTGACGTTATCACTCTTGTATTGCTTCTCCTTCCCTTGCCAAACCATAGTGTTTACCTTTTTGCTCTCAACTGTCCTTCTCTTCCTTTCAGTGACTGTTGAGGCTTTTTTTTTATATTTTCTCTGCTCAACCTTTGAGCTCTTTGCGACTTATCAATTCCTCTAGTTTTTTTTTTTTGTCATCTCAGCCATGAGTGGATTGGAGCTCATTGCCTTAGTGCCCTTCGGGGTGGCAGTTTGGAAGCTGTTTGAAAAACTGGGCGATCAGCAGTCGCTCATCGAGCAGCACGAGATCACCATCAATAGTCAAAAAGAGATGCTGGAGTCCATCACTGAACCGGGTAGCAGCGGGACGCAGTTTACGTGGACGCAGACGGCGGCCGCCGTTGGTGTGGTCGGCCTCGTCGCGTCCATCATGTACAAGACTGCCGGTCAAGGACATGCCAAGACGCGGCCGCCGCCTCCAGGCTACGAGCCGACGCCGGCGGAGTTCGACGCAGTGGCGTGCAACATCTGTATGCAAAACTGCAAAGACACTGTCTTTCTGCCTTGTCGACACTTTTGTACGTGCTGGAGCTGTGCGGTGCAGCTGACGGGTGGCCACTGTCCCACCTGCAGACAAGATATCGAGGCGATGCAGTTTGTGTACCAGCAGTGAAGGTGGAGCCACAGTGGAACGCACATACAATCACAGAAAAAGAGCATCCGTGATTTCATTTTATTTGTGTTACTGCTCAAAAGCATCCAGTGATCACTCTCTTTCTCACCACCACCACCACCACCAACTGGACTCTTCATTTTCTACTAGTTTCGACGCAAATTGTTTGTTTGTATTTAAAGCAAGGTGTTTTTTCTGCAGCTGGGTAGCTTGTTCGACAACTGCCTTCAATGCCGCATCTCTTCTCTGTGGCATCTGCGGCTGCCGTGTGGAGTTTAATGCGGGATTAAATGCTGACACCGCTTTTTTTTTTGCTTTTTTTTTGTATTGCAGTGCGTTTGCTGAGTCCAAGTGGTGTCATCCTTCTTCTTCTGTTCTTGTTTTGGGTTTTCAACCTCTTCATTTTTGATCTTGCTTCACATTTTTTTTACATTCTGTTTCTTTTGCTTGAGTTGCAGATTGGTTTCTTTTGCTCCCGTGTCTGTTTATTTGCTTTTTTGACGTATGCTCACCTACCTTTCTTCGCTTACGATTACCGCGCTTGGAGCCCACGTTACGTTTTTCTTTTGAGAGTTACACTTGCTACGCACGAGTCCGGTGTCCACGTGAGGGATGATGTAAGAGCACAGCTGCGTGCTGATATAACTCACTCTTCCCTAGTGAGCGGACAATTCTGTTCAACGGCACCATTAATACAGGTTTGTGCTTCCACAGCCGTTTTGCTGGGTTTTATTCATTTCTTTGTTTATTTGTTTCTGCATCAGCATTTGCAAGTGGAAGTACCTCACGTGCAGCATCACACTTAAAACATCAAAACCAACAATACGTTTCATAGCGACAAAACCAGCTTTCTCTCAGCAGAAACGTGTGGTCACCTGCAGTCGTTCTGTATCTTGCAGATGCACGTTTGTGCGTACAGCACTAATCGAATGCCATCATTTGGATAGCAAAAAAACCTCTCCTGCAGTGTCGCGCACATTCAATGCTAGGTGCAACGCGTTGAGGTCGACATGTTTAAATGGCAAGAAAGGTCAGCAAAAGAAAAAGAAAGCCACGTTGTGTTACGATCCCACACGACAAGCAGATTTCAAACACGCTTCTTTTCCGCGTCTTTCCATTCTCTATGCTATGCGTTCGAATCTTCCGTGCACTTCTCCACCTTTTCATTCTCTCCGCCACCTTGCACGATCACTGTGGCCTTTTCCGTGCCCCTACATCAAAAAAAAAAAGCAACAGCTGTTCCGCTACGCACGAATTTCTTTTCAGCACTCCATTTTAACCTTCCGCTTCACATATTTCACCTTTACTTTTTTGTGCATCTTGCAACCAAAACTGTCCCTTTTGAAATCCAAGCTTAACTATATTACCTAACGACACAACAAGATGCCGAAGAAAATCATCCTCGACTGCGACCCAGGTCTTGATGACGCCGTGGCGATCCTGCTGGCGCACGGCAACCCGGAGATCGAGCTGCTGGCGATCACGACCGTCGTGGGGAACCAGACGCTGGAGAAGGTGACGCGCAACGCGCAACTCGTGGCGGATGTAGCCGGCATCACCGGTGTTCCGATCGCGGCGGGTTGCGACCGTCCGCTGGTGCGGAAGATCATGACGGCCGGCCACATCCACGGCGAGTCCGGCATGGGCACGGTGGCCTACCCGGCAGAATTCAAAAACCAAGTGGATGGTCGCCACGCGGTGAACCTGATCATCGAGCTTATCATGAGCCACGAGCCGCAGACGATCACGCTTGTGCCGACGGGCGGGCTGACGAACATCGCGCTGGCTGCGCGCCTGGAGCCGCGCATTGTGGAGCGCGTGAAGGAGGTGGTGCTGATGGGCGGCGGCTACCACGAGGGCAATGCCACCTCCGTGGCGGAGTTCAACATCATCATCGACCCCGAGGCGGCGCACATCGTCTTCAACGAGAAGTGGCCGGTGACGATGGTGGGGCTGGACCTGACGCACCAGGCGCTGGCCACGCCACCGGTGCTGCAGCAGGTGAAAGAAGTTGGCACCAAGCCGGCTGAGTTCATGTTGGAGATTATGGCCTACTACACGATGATCTATCAGTCGAACCGTCTCATGGAGGCAGCGGCGGTGCACGACCCGTGCGCGGTGGCGTACGTGATCGACCCGTCGGTGATGACGACGGAGCGCGTGCCGGTGGACATCGAGCTGGACGGGGACGCTGACGAAAGGTATG
>AUXI01000538.1:0-17104 GCA_000482105.1 Crithidia acanthocephali | reverse complement strand
CGACTCGTCTTTCTACTGTTCGTCTCTCTCTCTCTCTCTCTCTCTCTCTCTCTCTCTCTGTGTTTGTAAATGCGTGTGCTCTGTATCCACGCAGGCCGTTTCCTCTTTGTCCTTCTCCCACGCACGCCGCTACAATCGCCGCTTGAACGCTCGTCCTCGCCACCGCACTCGTTGTCTCTCGCGCATTCGAAATGGAAAGGCAACCTTGACGGTCAGCTCCCTTTTTTTTAACTCTGTTTGCTTCTGTGACCATTTCCTAAATCAAGCTACCGATTCTTTTTTTTTCTATCGTGAAACAAGTGTGGTTCCTTAAGAGCTCCATTCAAGAGATGTAGTGAACGGTGTGGGGGTGCATCTCCGTATGCCCGAGGTTTACGAGCCTGCCCCAGTCACAGAGACGACACATATCAACAAGAGGGGCGAAAAAGCACAACTCCAGTACGATATTGTAAACGCCATGACTCGTTTTTCAATGAAGTACCTTTTTTTGGATGTTGTTGCTTTTCTTTTTTTCCTTTTTGCGTGTGTGATTGTTTTGAGTTGTTTTTTTTTTTGCATCCTTCTCTTTTTTTCCCCTTTCTCCCGCAATACTGAATTGTGCTAAAAGAATAATTAAATCACAACGCAACTCTCAGCTGAGGCAGTTATATAAGTATATATAAAGAAAAGGTGTTTTTTGTTGTTGTTGTTTTATCTTGAACCGTCAACCGCGATTTTGTTTTTTGTGTTTTTCTTTTCTTATTCGAATCTTTTCGTACCACTTTACTGTTTCCTTTTCCAAGTTTTTCTTTTTCTTTTCTTTTTTTTTTTTACTGAGCACAAAGGTACTCTTAACAAAGATGTCCTTTTCTTCTATCCTTTTCTGCGTCCCGATTCTTTTGAGTCCTCCGTACTCTCTCTCCTAATTTTGCCCTTTTGTGACTTCGACAGATCACAGAAGAGGCAGAAAGGAGAATCAATGGCCTCTTTGTTTTCACGTTTCGAGATTTGAAAAAGATACCGTGTTTTTGGATAGAGAACCCAGAACCGTGAGTAGCGGAGACTCATATCTCACAGACAGTCTTAGAATGCTACTAGTATCAACTAGACCTACGTCTTCTTTTTTTCTTGTCTTTTTTTCTTTTCCTTCGTACTCCCAACAAAGTGTTTTTTCCCCGCGATCATTAATGCTAACTCAATCTTGATCTTAAATCATCACTGTTGTGTACTCACCAAACAAGATTGTTAGTTTTTTTTTTTCTCATTTCTTGTTGCTAATACTTTTGTTTGTCGCATCATCTTCATGCTCCATCTGTCCGCATCACTGTAGCAGATGCCGCATCGTAATCTGACCTTAACAGAGTCAAAGCAATCGAAACAGAGAACTGCCACGTATGAGAACTCGCGCTCGTCTGTTCGTTTGCTTTTTTCTCTTCTTCTTCTTTTTCTATCGGATAGAGTGGAGAGTGTAAAAGAGTATCGAAAGCCAATACTCTACAACGGAAAGAAAAGAAGAACAGAACTGATTCAAATTTCAGAAGCAGCACTTGGACTGTCGTGTGAGCTTGTGTACTGCGGTAAATGTTGTATGTGCGTACAGAAAGCAGCATGCAGCCTTCAGCTGTGACAAAGACAACTTTTGTGACTTTTCCCTTTTCTTTCACTCTGGCGCTTGAACTTCGAGTAAAAAAACCACGTGTCACTGTACTCAACCTTTTGCTGTGCAGCACTGTAAGCTGAACCTACTAAAACTCATCGTAGCGACGTTGAAGATCATCCTACTCTCTTTCTTTCGTTTGTTTCTCTGCTTTTCTCATCTTGTCTTTTTTTTCCTTTTGTCTTTCAGAGACTCGGAGCTGAGAAAACGCCAGCAAAGCTCTCTCCTCTGCTCCCACCACGCACTTTTTCGCACCTGCGCGTGTGCTTCTTTTCTTTTTTATATATAAATTCATAGCTCATACACAAGCACGATAGATTTTGCATACATAACGTTTGGTGCTGCTACTTTAGAACTGCACAACATAGAAGTGGATTTAAAAAAAAAAAACTCAGCCAGTGGATTCTTTTTTTATAATTATTATTATTATTTTGGAATTGCCCTCCACTGCAGCGATGTCTGCCTCACAGCCACCACTGCTGCGCAGACCGCCACCGTCCGTCTCACCGCCAACTGCAGCAGCAACAGCGTCCACGCCAGATCTCAACATCATCGCGCAGATTCAGCACGCCAACGCGCGTGTGGCCGCGTCTGCCGCTGCCGCTGCTGCAGCTGTCCGCTCCCGCAGTCGCGAGGACCAGCACCGGCAACCAAGCACCCGAGAGACCGTCGCCGATGCAGGGCTGTCGCACGGGTGGCCCGCGTCCTTCGCTGCGGCGTCGTCGTCGTCGTCGTCGTCGCCTGGTGTCATCGCACCGCCGCAGCTTCCGCCACCACCACCGTCACACCTCCCCCTCCCGATGCGGCAGCGGCTGTCCACCCCACGCATCGACGAGCTGCACCGCTCCGCCTCGCCGCCGCAGAGCACCACCACCACCGCTGCGCCGTTGTCCGCGTCCCGTGCGGCGTCCACCTCGCAACGGAGTGCGTACGTCCCTGTGGAGTCATCCTTCTCCACCGCCCAGCCGTCATCTTCACGATCGCGGTCAACGTCTCCCGTGTCGCTGCGGCCGCGTCACGCGACGGAGCACGTGAGCATGTCCCCGTCACCGGACACCGACACCACCGCCTCCGCCGTCCACGCCCGTAACGAGACGAACAACGACAGTAGCACCGTTCATTCTCGCGATGTGCGGACACGAGAGTTGGAGCTGGCGGAGCTACCCATGCGACGACCAGCCGGTGTGCGAAACGTAGAAGAAGAGCTGCGGCAGACCCGCCAGCAGCTGGAGGAGGTGCAGCGCCTCTACAGTTACGAAAAACGAGCCCACCTGCAGCAGCGCACCCGCCAGCTGCGTGCGGAGGCCCAGCAGCGACAGAGTGAAGAGGACATCGTGGCCCAGACTGCACAGGTGCTGACGGAGTTTGAAGCGCTGATGCAGTTCCGTGACAAGGCGAACGCCGAGCATCTGGAAGCGGTACTGCAGCGCGTGTCGCAGGAGTGGCAGCGCGGTGCGGACGCGCTCGAGCAGACCCGCGAGGCTTGCACGACCTTGATGCTCGAACGTCTTCACGCTCGCTGTGCGGAGCAGCGGGAAGCCTTGACGCACGCCACCCACGAACACCTGCTGGCCACCGCCCAGCAGACGGTGGAGGCGGAGGCGCAGCAATTTCGGTGCATCGCCGACGCGGTGCGGGACCAGGTGGCGTCCTTCAAGTCGGAGTACCGTGCGCTGGTGGAGCAGGATATGGAAGAGCGCCGTCGCTTGATGGACGCGCAGGCGGCACACCGGGAGCAGCAGTGGCTGCAGTTTTTGAAGGAGGAGCACGCGCGCATGGTGGCCACCGGCGAGACGGCCGCACGCGAGTCGAGTCGGCGTCAGCTCGAGACGCTGCATCTCGCCATGCGTGACATCACCGCGTTGCGTGCGCAGTTGATCCAAGAGCACGCGCAACGGCAGGCGGAGGCTGGTCGGGCCTACGTAGACGGCTACACCTCCTTAGCAGAGGAGCACGTCACGGCTGTGAGGGAGACGGCAGAGTACGTGCAGCGCCTGCAGCTGGCGTACACGGGTATCATCCAGAACCTGCACAAGGAAGTGAAGAACGCTGTTGCGGCGAAGGAGGCGGCGGAGCACGCGGTGGAGGAAGCAGGGTTGCGCATCCAGGAGACGAACGACGAGCGTCGGCGTGCGATGGAAGCAGAGGTGGCCGCGCGTTGGGAAAAAAAGCTGACTGAGGAGAGGGCGGCGCACCGCGCTGCGCTGGCGAGAGCCACCCTGGCGAGCGAAGAGCAGCTCCGCACGCTGCAGAAGTCGTACGACCAGAAAGACGCTGCGCGCATCACCGCCTACGAGGACGAACTTGCAGATCTGCGCGAGCAACTCGATCACCAGCGCGCCGCGCACGCCACGCAGGCTGATGCCGCGCAGAAGGCGCTGGTCGATGCCGTGCACCGCCTCGAGGAGGAAAGGGAAAGTCTCTGGCAGGAGCTCCTCGCACTGAAAGACCGGCAACGGCGCGAGGCTGCCGCGCACGAGGTGGCTCTGCGAAATGTGCGGGAAAGCGAAGAAGAGCGCTTTGCGGCGCAGCTGCGGGAACTGGACACAAACTACGCGGCGGCACTGCAGGGCTACAGAGAGCGCAGCGCGGCAGAGATGTCCGGCGGAGAGGATGGAAGGCCGAGGACAGCAGCAGGCGTCGCTGCAGCCGCCAGCGTGCACGCGTTGCAGCGCGTCGCGGACCTCGAAAAAGAGATGCTCGCACAGCAGCAGCAACACGCTGCGGCGCTGCACGACGCGGTGGACGGCGCCGCCGCGATGTGGTCGGCACGGCTAAAAGACGCGCAGCAGCGACTGGCCGAGGAGCGCGACACACTGGCAGCGCAGCACCGTCAGCTGCGCCAGTCCCTGCTGGAGGAGGTCCGTCAACGCGAGGACGCACTGGAAGCGCGGTGCGCGGCGCAGCGCGAGGCGCATCGAAGAGAGGTGGAGGAAGTCGTCCGGGCTGAGAGGCAGGCGGCCCAGCGGACAGTGGAACAGCTGAAGGCGTCGATGGAGGCGTCAAGAGACGCGGTGGGGGCGGAGGCGGCAGCTCAGGTGCAGCTTCGCGAGGACGCCGTTGCAGAACGTGAACGCAGAGCGGCAGACGCGGAAGTGGCGTGGCGGCAGCGGCGTGCGGAAGAGCACGACTCACTTCTGAAGACACTGCGGGAAACCGTTGCGGCAGAGGTGGCAGTCCAGCAGCGCGAGCTGGATGCACAAGCAGCACACCTGCGTGCAGCACAAGACGCACTTGCGCAGCAGCAGCTGTCCAACTCGCAGGAGGCACGACACGAGATCGAGCAAGCAGAAGCGGCACGGTACGCAGCACAGCTGCAACACGCACAGCAGCAGTGGATGGACTTCATGCAAGACGAGGCACAGCAGCGACACGCCATGTGGCAAGAGGCACGCGCGTCGGAGCTGCAGGCGATGCAGCGCATCCACCAGCAGGAGATCGCGATGCTGCGTCATTCCTATGCAGCACAGCTGCAGCAGCTCCACGACACGCAGGACGAGAGGCGAGAGAAGTTGGAGGAAGAGATGCGTGCACGCGAAACGGCGTGGGCGGCCGCGCGCGCTGCCTCGCTGGCCGAGTACGAAGCGGCCGCCGCAGATCGGCTGCGCGATGTCCTTGCACACGAGAAGTCGCAGTGGGACGCAGCGCAGGCGCAGCGGGCGTGCAGCGCCGCGGCGAGCCTCGAGAGTGTTGCCCAGCGCGCCACGGCGGTGCTGCACGCGACGGAAGATGAGCGGTGCCGCCTAGAAAACGAGCTGCGTGACGTCTACGTGGCGGTCATCCACGAGCAAGAAGAGCACACCGCCGCGTACCTGACGGAGCTGCACGCGCAGCACGAGCAACAACTGGCAGCGCTGCGGCGTGAAAGTGCTGCGCGTGTGCGGGAGCAGGCGCAGCAGCTGCAGCGTGAAGGGATGCAGGAGGCGCAGCGGTGGGAGGCGCACCTCGCAAAGGTTGTGGCATCGCACGAGGCGGAGATGGTGGGCTTGCGCGCCGAGCACGCAGCGCAGCTGGCCCAGCAGTGCACTGCGGCCCATGAAGCTTTATTGCAGGCCCACCAGCAGGCCGCAGAGGCACAGCGCACACACGCGTCGTTGATGGACGCCACACAGGAAAAAGTGGCCGCCGCACATCAGCAGCAGCTCGCGGCGCTGCAGTCGCGTTGTGAGGCCCAATCCGTGCAGCTGGCGCGACTGGACGCGGAGATGCACGCACAGGCGCAACGCATCCGCGACGAGCAGCACGCAGAATTGCGGGCGGAGTACGAGCACAGCATGGCGGGTCTGCGGGAAGCCCTTGAGGCACGCAACCAGTCCTTCGCGGCGCTGCAGTCGGAGCTGTACGCGCAGGTGCAGCGGGAGGTGGCGCGACGCCAGGCAGCCATGGATGCCGCCTACGCCACGTTTACAGCGGCACAAGAAGAAGAGGTGGCCACGCGACTCGCAGCGCAGGAGGCAGCGGATGTGGAGCGGCAACGGCGTCAGGAAGAGCAGCTGGCACAGGTGCAGCAGCAGCACGTGGCCGCCCTCACCGCGCAGGCCGCAAAACTACGCAGCGAGCACACAGACGCCTGCGCAAAGCTGGAGAATTCGTATCGTACGCAGCAACAGAAGTGGCAAGAGCTGCTGGACGCCGCCTGTGCGGAGCGGGACGCAGCGGAGAGTCAGGCAACGGCCCTCACCGCACAGCTCGCGCAGCTCCCACTGGTGCAGACGCAGCAGCACGCTGCGGCATATCGCGCGTTGGATGCCCGGTACGCCCACCTGCTGACGGAAGCGGTCGCGCAGCTTCAAGCAGAGCGCGAGGAGGTGGCCCGGTGCTCGCTGGAGGAGGCGGAGCAGCATTTTGTGTCGGGTCTGTTGTTTGCCCAGCGCAGGCATGACAGCGGACAAAACGAACAACATGAAGAAGAAGATGAAAGGGAGGAGGCAGCGGACGCGGCGGTGGCTTCCTCAGCGAGACGTCCATCGCCGCATCCCTCCGCCACACCCGTGACAGGTGCGCCATCCACGCACACGCCCACGTTCCACACCGCCACTTCAACAAACAACGCGACGCCGCTGTCTCTGCAACGCAACCGGAATGTGTCGACACCGGCCGCCCCTCGCACCCCTCGCACGTTCATCAGCCCCCTTCCCATCTCTCCAGCCGCCCCAGTGGAGCTCGTCGAAGAGGCGGAGCCCGTCCACACCTCTCCTCACGCCGAGACTCAACAACAACAACAACAACGCCAGCAGCAACAGCAAATACAACGCTTGCAGCAGCTGTGGGATGTCCTGGAGGTACCGCTGGAGGATCGCCATGCGTTTCTCGACTACGTCGACTCTCTTAGCGACGCACCGCCGGCGCAACAGCAGCAGGTCTGGGCCTCTGAGCAGCAGCGGCTCGAGGCGCAGCTGCCGCTGCTGGAGGCGCTGACGCGGCGTGAGTACGTGGGGCGGCAGCTGCGCGCGCTGCGCAAAGCCTCACCCCTATCCCCGATGAAAGTAAATCGATCGCCAGGACGAACGCCGAAGGGCAAGGCGGAAAACAAGGACGGCGATGACGGAGGGGGTGGTGGCAGCGATGCGGCGCTCCGCACAACACCGCGCAAGGCGGCGGCGGCGGCGGCGGCGTTGACGGCACCGGTGGTTGAACGGCTGGTGGAGGAGTTGCAGCAACTCACCGCACAGCTGCGACGCGATGTGTCGGCACACGAGACACAGTACGGTCAGCTGTTCTGCTACAACGGCCGTCGCGTAATGGAGTCGCTAGCGACGTGATTGTAGAAAGGAGGAGGGGACGTAGCTCTTGAGTTGTAGATTTTTACTTTTTCATAGATTGTACACCACGGACACACGCACAACGAGTGTACTGCAGTGCATCAAAGAAACAACTGAGCACAGAATTTGTGCCCTGTAGTGTCACACAACGCGTGAGCAGTTGTCGCTCGTGTGTGTTGATCATACCGGAAAAGAAAAAAAAGAACAGATCGATTTGTGTTGGCTATTTGAAATGCAGCTCAAAAAAAAAAAAGTCATCTCCGGCGCATCTTCCTTGTCTTTTCTCGAAGACTGCCTGCGTTGTTAGTGGCTGAGGTGCGCATTGCACGTCACGCAGCATCGTCTTTCCATCATTCACGCCTTCTCTTCTGCCTTTTGTCTCCTCTTCTTTCGCTCTCTTTTTTTTCTTTTTTCTACGCTTGCCTGTCATCCAAACCAAGTAGTTGGTGTTTTCTTGTTTTCCCGAATTGCTTTCCGTTGTGCAACGGTCACCATCACCTCGGCATTCACTGCGCGCAGTTCCTCTCCCTTTTCCCGTTGCAGGTGTTTACGTGCAGCAAGAACAAAATCAAAAGCTCAACAGATAATACCTGTCCTTCTATTTTTTTTTCTCTTCTGTGCATCCCTCTGTGTGCGAGGGTAACGCGCTACACACAACAAGCCTGCAACGTTGCGCGCACTCTCTTTTTACTTTTTTTTTAGCTTTGCTTTCTTCACTTTGCTTCCGCGACTGTTCTCTGTCCGTGTAATCAGATATCCTCCCGTCCTATATCTAAGCGTCGCTACGCCGTGTTTTTCTTTGCTCTTTGCGTTCCCATCGTATTTCCTAGAAAGCTGTCGTGGCACGAGAACTCTCTCTTTCTTTTTTTGGTTTTCTCTTCTTCTTTCCTTTTTTTGTTGTTCCTTACGAGCACCACCCAAGCGAAAGAAGGAGCAGTATCGCGTGGTGCGCCGTCCTTTCTATTTAATTGCGAAGAAGGAAAGCAAGTAGAAGCAATGCGCGGCTTCACACGGCAGGCCGATCCTGCCGCCTCCTCGACCAGCGTTCACGTGGAGGTGAAAGGCTCTCTTGACATTCCACTTCAGCTGGGGCTGCTGTCCGACCTCGGTGATCCGATCATGGAGCAGGAAATCGTCAGAGAAGCCGTGCGCATCGCCGTGAGCGAGAAACTCGGCTACTTCGACGGTCTCGACGTGCGCATCAGCCCCAGCGGCGGCCGCGAAGGTGCACCGGTGAAACCGAACGGCGAGCAGCACCTGCAGCAGCTCACGGAGTCGCCGACCGCCTCTGCTGCCGCCGCCGCAACCTCTCGCAGCTACGCACGACGCTACTGCGAGGTGGACGTCGATCTGCAGCGGCTTGGCGGATGCATTGAGGCGATCCAAAGAGCGTACGAGGATCTTCTTGCCCAGGTGCACGTGGTGCAGGAAGTTTTGAGCGGCACAGGTCCTTTTGCAAGCCCAATGGGTAACCCTTGTACTGGGGACGGTGGCCAGCAGCAGCAGCAGCAGCAGCAGTCGTCGCCGTCCGGCAGCTCCGCCAACCTCTTCTCCTCCGACGCGCTGGCAGACTCCGCGCGTCTCTCACCGGATGGCATGCTCAGCCTCAACACTCCGCTTTTCAACACACCAACACAACGGCCAGCAGCGACAACTCGTCCCCGGTGATGAAGGCATCGATGGCGTCGGCCCGGTTTGGTGACGCCGTCCAGCGCCTCGCCGTGGCTCGTCAGATTGTCGACGGCTTGCTGCAGGGGTGCAGTCCAGATGTCGTCAGCGCGGCGGCGCAGCAGAGTGCATCGCAGCAGTTGCAGCGTGAGGCAGCACTAATGGAGCAGGAGCACCTCAACGGCAACGGGGACGGCGGGGTGGGTGCGCTGCACCGCCTGCCTCCGCGCATGGACCACGAAGTCGGCGTCGACGCGGAGCTGCGCCGCGGGCTGCTGGCGGATGACGATGAGGAGGAAAACGGCGATCGCGGGCAGGGCAGCGCGAACGACGATGACCACGAGGAGGACGACCTGGACGAGGAAGCTATGCACGATCGCTACCGGAGGGAGGGCTACTGTCCGCTCTGAGCTTCTTTGCGGAAAAAAAAAGTCCGGCAAGGAGTGAAGGCACGGTGTGGAAGGAAGAGCAGGTTCTCAAAAGGTGCATCTCGATCATGCTGTCACTCTATCAAGCTCTTTTTCTTTCTCCTTGCTTCACCTACTTGCTGGCGCATACCAGCAAAAGAAAGAGACCTTTAAAAGCCGCTACCGTCTTACGTTCTCAGAAGTTCTCCGTCGAAGCTTTTGGTTTCTACTTCATGTTTCTCTCCCTCTTCCTGATCCAGTATGTGATGCTGTACTTCGCGAAGTGTTCTCGAGTCGAATAGCCGTTACACGCTGCTATTCGACATTTCTTACTCTACCTACTACTCTTTAAAGCCGATCATTTGAATTCAATCTTCTTTTTTCTCTTTTCTTCATCCAACTTCTCTTTCATGTAACCTTTCCTCTTGTTTTCTTGCCACTCCTTCGCTTCACTTCTCTCTCTCATCTTTCTCGACACAGTCTGAGAGATGTAGCTGGCTTGCCTCTCCTCCTTCACATTTGCTTTTCCAAGTTGGTTTTGGTGTTGCTCAACCGGACACTAGCGACAGCAGCGAACGTAACCTTCGTCTTCTGAACTCGTTCTTTTGTTTTTCCTTCATTTGTCTCTCTTTCTGTGTTCTCTTGTTTTCTTTTTTCCACTTTGTCGTTGTTAGTTTGTTCGTTTCATGCGCGAAAACGCGGTTTAGAAAAGCGACACTGGGTGCGCATTGCGTGTTTTATTTTTTTTTCCTCCTCTTTTTCCAAATAAAGTTGTGTGCGCGTCGCAGGCATGAGGACGTTGAAAGGGTGTACTTTTGTGTGCGGATGAAGATGGCAGGGTGTAGTCAAAAAGGCGAAAACGGGAAAAAGAAAATAAGTTTTTTGAGCCTGCAAAACTTAAAATAAAACAAAGCACATCTTTGTTTTTTTTTTATCGAAAGTGAGCATTCGTTAGTTTCAACACTGCTCTTTTTGTTTAATTTTTTTTTCCCATAATGAAAATTTTCCTCTTACAATCTACTGTTGGTTTCTACTCTCACGTAAAACAAAAACAAAACTTTTTTTCTGCTTTTCAGTGTAACCGTTAAACAATAACGCGAGAACCGACAGCTCTTTTCACGCTTTACTCTTTTTTTTTTACTTTTCATAAGCAATGATTTTGAAAAACAGTTCAGGAATGTGACACCGAGAGGCGAGCGAAAGGGAACGGACACACAGAGAGATACTTCGAAGGACTTGGAAGCACTGAGAACACACATCCGTCGCAAATGTGGCTCCCACTTCTTATTCTTATTTTTTTTTCCTCATGCAATTAACCATAATAACACTCCTTTTTTCCCCCTTTGTTGTTGTTGTTTCTATAGCATTCTTATTACGTGTTGTCGATACAGAATCGTATCTACTTGTTATTTTTTGTTTGTTTTACTCACTTTCTCGACTTGCTCGTCCTCCTTTGCATGTTATTTTTTTTTTTTCTGTCCTCGCAAGGGTGGGTAAAGCCTGTCGTCGCTCTCGTTCCACTCCTCTGTTGTTTTTTGCTTCATCTCTTTTTCCATTCCCTGTTTCTTTCCCTTCTCTTTCGATTGTTTTTCTATCGTTTCTTTTTTTTTTTCCTATTTGACGACCCGTAAAACGGAAAAAAAAAACCTAGTTCAGAAAACTGCAGTTCTGTGTGCAACGCAGTATCAACGCAGTATCTCTTTCTTTTCTTTCCTTGCTTGTAGTACACAGTAAGAAAAGAAAAAAAAGAACAAAGGCAAACGAAAGACGCAGAAGCAGATGACGTTCAGAGACGACACAAGATTCTTTTCTTTGTCCCTCTTTCGTTCTTTCCTAGTACGTTTTTTTTTAATGCCTTTTTTTTTCTTGTTGCTGTTGTTTGTATTGCTGTCTTGTCTGATTTGACGTTGTTCTAAAAAGGCATCTGTTAGCATTTCGCTCTATTCGCTTTCTTCTTTTGTGTTTTTTTTTTTGGATTCTCTGTCCCTGTTTCTTCTTCTCGTCGTTCTTGTTGCTGTCTAAGCTCTCCCTCTTCTGTTTATCTACTTTTTTTCTTTACGCATAACATTAAAATCAACGAAACAAAAACTCATAAAAAGGCGAAAAGTGTTTCTTGTCATCGAAGCTAGAACACAGAACCCACACTTCTGTGTAGAAAACTAAAAAAAAAAAATAATAATAAGGTGGAGGTGGGCTCGGGGAGATTTTTGTTGGCTGTCGTCGTTCTCATACCAGCTGGTGAACGCGTGCGTGAAGATCCTAGTTGAGCAGCGAGGATACACCACTTCAAGGGGGGTATTTTGGTTGTCTTGCAACAAGAAACGTCGATGCGCTTTCAAATACAGTTCTATACATATATCGCTCTCTCTTTTAATCGCCACAGTGTCTTCCCATCCTTCCTCCCTAACACCTCCTCTTCTTCTTCTGCCCCTCCTCCTCTTCTCCACTGGGTGAATGCAACACCTACTGGCCCTTCACACATGTTGTCACAGCGCACAAAGCCGAGTATTCATTGAAAAAAAAGTACGTTTGTGACCTGTGTGCCTTCAGAAAGGTTTAGCAGAGCTACTACCTACATACTTACTCTAAGCCTCTTCCTCCACGGTGCAAGCTGACTTGCATTGCCTATTCTCTTTTTCTTTTTTTTGCTTTTGTTGTTTTTGTTTTTTCATTTGTTGTCCCATGTTCAATCGAGTCAATGCGTTCCTCGAGGCCATCGATAAAAAGACGGAGGAGATGGCCGACGCGGCAGATGAAGAAGACATTGCCCGCACCATCCAACAACAACAACAGCAGCAGCAGCAGCAACAGGAGCACCACCATCGCCTCCGCAGCAGCGTACCGAGCAGCGCTGCCTCCTCCACCTATCACGGCAGTCACAGCAGCGGCACTGCAGGCCTGGGAATGGCCGTAGCAGGTGCGTCTGCCGTTACCAACACACCTTCACTCATCCTTCGCAGCCACTCTTCGACGGTAAGCCACAATGGTGGTGGTGCGGCGGCGGCAACTGTCGGTGGTGGAGCGGCCACAGTGGGGTACACAGCACCACCACTGCTCTCCTCCTCACCGTCGCTGCGCACGTCTGCAGCGCCGCAGAGTAGTGCCGCCGCGGACCCCTACGCCGTCATGGCCCTCGCCCCACTGGCACTGCCGACAAAGCTGCCGTCGTTCCGCCCACAGTACGCACAGGGTGGGCGTGACGCCGAGCCCGACGGGCGGCAAAGCAGCAGCAGCAACGCACTTCCGATAGGAGGCGAAGGTCGTCACGCACCTTTGCTGCTTGCGTCCACGGCAGCGCAGGAGAACACGGGCGGCACCAGCAGCAGCGGCTTGCCGCACGAAGCCGCGTTGGAGCGTCTGCAGAGCCGCTGCACCGCCCTCGAGGCGGAGAAGCTGCGGTGGCAGCACGAAGCAGCCACGCACAAGGCGCAGTGTGCGGCCGCGCGGGATGAGCTGTGGAAAGCCTCGCAGGAGGCCCGGTCCTGCCGCACCGCCCAACGTGATGCCGAGCGTGCGCTGGCGGCGTACAAGGAAACCTCACAGCGTCTACTGGACGGGGCGCAGCAGGAGCTGCGGCGCGCGCAGGCAACACGCGTCGGACTTGATGGGGCGGAGGAGGCGGCGGCGTCGTCCGCGGCGCAGCAGGAGGAACTCGCCGCCGCGCGTGAAGTCCACCAACGACTCGCGCTGCTGCAGGCCGAGCACGCCGCCCTGCTGTCAGAGGTGAGTCGTGCGCACGACGAGAGCGCCAAAGCGGCGGCGGAGCTGCAGCGGGTGCAGACGACGTGCCGCACCGCCCTGGCGCAGGTCGACGCGCTGCAGCTGGAGGTGCACGCCGCACAGGAGTCGTTGGAGGGTGAGGCAGCCGCCCACACCGACACGAAGTGTGCACTGCGAGCCCTGCAGCAGCAGCAGCAGCAGCAACAGCAGTTCCAGCGACACAGTGGTGGTGGGATGCTGGCATCCTCCGAAGTGTCCATGGCAGAAGCCCCAGCGGACGGGGAGGTGGGGGCGGCAAGCTACGACATCGCACAGCTGCAGCGGGAGCTGCGTGAGGCAAAGCAGCGGCAGCAGATAGCACTGCTGCAGGTGAGTAACAAGCAGACCCTGCTCGACTCGGCGGAGCGGGAGCTGGCGGACCTGAAGGCGCGCTACAACGAGCTGGCGCGGCAGGTCGACGACGCACAGGTGGAGGTGGCGGCAGGCTTCCGTTCGCCAGCACTGCCGCCATCCCAGCAACAGCGCACGTACGGTGGTGGTAGTGTTGGTGCTGGTGCTGGACACCACCAACACAACACGGCAGAGTCGAACAGCAACACCACTGCTGCTGGCGGTAGCTCGTCGGCCTTCGCGGACCGGGCCCACGTGAGCGCTGTGGGCGGCAACAGCAACACTGTGCTCCACCAGCCGGAGGCACTGAAGCGCAACCCGGCGATGGTGCGTCTCGCACGTCAGTACGGGGCGGCTGGCCGTGCAGCCGTGACCGCGCTGTCCGCCGTCGATGCTGCGGCGCTGCGTCTCGGCCGGGTCCTCACGCAGGCGCGGTGGGTGTGGCGTGTTGTGCTGATGGGCTACATTGCGTTGCTGCAGCTGTGGGTGGTGCTGCTTGTGCTGGCAAACCTGGCAAGTGAGGAGATGGTGGCGAGTGAGGACCTTGTCACTGCCACCCAGTCCCCTTAGTCGTCGTGCGGCTCATCTCTGCTGCTTTTTTCCTCCCTTTCTTTTGGTTGTTGTTTAACGCAATCCTCTGTTGGTTCTTTTCTTTCTTTTCTGTGTGCGTGTGTGTTGTGCTTGGACAGAAAGATGGTATCGTTGCTTTTTTTTCCTTTTTTTTCGTGTCGTGTAAAGGTAAGTTACAATACAAATAGATGTGTCTAGAGTTAAAGAAAGTGTGAGCGCAGACGGAGAGCGGCGTACGCAACTCTTCTCAGCGAATTTTTTTTTTAATTACTTTTCACGCCCAGGAAAACACAACTCTACCGTTGCATCCATCGTCGTTGCACGCATGTTAAATGCATCTCAGCTCCTCAACATCACATCCTCTCTCTCTCTCTCTCTCTCTCTCTCTGCCATCCAGTGCAACCGCGCTTCACGTAGTGTGCGTGTGCTTTGTGCTTTGCGAGGAAACCAGCGCCTTCATTGTCGCACCGGCACACACACGACTGCTCTGCAGACTCCAACGCAGAGTCATCACAGACTATTTACGCGGCTCACGCGTGCAACATAAGAAGAACATAAAAAGAGAGAGAGAGAGTTAAGCTTGAATCCATATTATCAGACACAGCTTTTAAGGAAGAGCGACGTGGAGAGGGCACTTGAAAAGGGAGAAGAAAAGAAGAAACGTGAAGGACATGTCGTCACACAGCACCTACGTGCGCGTGGCGCCATCGCCGCGGCGGAAAGACACGCAAAGCACTGCCCCGGCAGCTTTGGTGCAGCTCCGGGTGCAACGCCTGCTGCCACAGACCACAGAGCGTGCCCGTCTGCGCGTCGGTCAGCTGAAGAAGGTCTTCACGATTCCCTCCGACGCGCTGCTGCGCGACCACGCCGCGGCGCAGGTCGTCACGCTGCAACGACTGCGCCTGGTGAAGTCTGTACGGAACATTAAAGTGCAAGATGGCGAGGATGGCGAAGGTGGAGTGCCGCGTCACGGCGTGGCAGGTGCCCTGTGTCTACCCTTCCAGACCTGCGCCGCGCTGCCAGCCTGGCCAGCTGCGGCGGGTAGTGCACCGGCGCTTTCCGGTGTGCTGACCGGTTCGGTGGATGGCCTGCTGACGCTGTGGGATGCCGAGCAGTGCACTCCACTCTGCAGTCAATCCACCTACCCGCAAGGACGTGGCTGGGGCCGCGTCAAGTCTATCGCGGTGTACCCTGCCGCTGGGTCACGCACGGACAGCAACGATGGTGGTCGTATGGCAGAAGCAGGTGGGCAGTGCTTTGCTTTCACGGCGAGCATGTTCCAACGTGAGGTGCGGGTGTGGCGCATTCGCACGGAGGACCGCGTCGACGCTGCCGTGCCACCGAATGACAGCGAGGAGGAGCATGGCAGTCAGCGCCCGTCCGCGTCCTCGCCGCCTTCTCCTGCCGTATCTCTGCAGCCTCTCACCACCGCCAGCATCGAAGACGACTCAGAGGCTTTAAACAACAACGGAAGCGCAGCGAGTGGTAACGGTGGCCTTCAACAAGTCGCGGTGGACCCAACCGGCACCCTGTTAGCCGCGACGCACAACCGCGGTCTCGTGCACATCTGGGATGCCCGTTCCGTGCTGCACCACAGCAGCAGTGGCGGCAATCCGGGTGGTGCTCCCGCAACTGCCGCGTCGCCGCTGCAGCACCTCGTGGCGCAGGACGGCTATGAGACCGCCGGTGCGACGCTCGGCCTCGCGTTTCACCCGGACGGGTCGCTGCTGACGACGTCCGACGCGGGCGGTCGCGTCGTGGCGTGGGACACGCGCAGTGGCCAGCTCGCCTTCCACACCGGTGGCCGCGTCGGTGGGCACCTCCGTGCCGCGCTGTGCGTGGCCTGGTCCCCTTGCGGCGTCCGTTTCGCCTCTGGTGGGGCAGACGGTGTGGTGCAGCTGTACGACGCACGCAAGCTGAGCCGTGCTGGCCTCGCGCCGCACCACGACGCCGCCTCCGGCGCGGCCCCGTTCCAGCTGCTGGGCCACGAAGACGCCGTCACATCCCTCAGTTTCTACGCAAATCCCCTCACGGCGCCGCACGCCGCCGCCTCGGTGCTGCCGCTGGGCCTCGTGACGACGTCGCTGGACCACACGATGCGGGTGTGGGACGCGGACACGGGGCTGTGCGTGCGCAGCCTCGACGCAGGGATGCCGCTGCACAGTCACTGCCGACCACCCCTGCAGCCCTTGTTGGACCGCTTTGCCGCGGCAACGGCGGTGGTGGCGGTGGGCCACGGCAAGAGTTGGTTGCAGTACGACGTGGGGCTGCGAGGGGAGGTGCTGGAGGAGGGGGGCGAGGAGGGCAATGCAAAGACAGACGTGGAAGTGATGGAGAACGACATCGTGGCATCGGCGCACGGTGCATCGGGTGGCATGAAGTTCACCGTGGCGAAGGCTGCTGCTGCTGCACCACCGGGTGGGCAGAGGCCACCCCAAGCGGAGAGTAGCATGGACAGCAGTAGCGAGGAGGAAGAGGAGGAAGATGAGATGGTGGCGCTGATGAAGGCGAAGCCGACGTCCACCTCAGCCGCGGCCGATGTGAAGCGAGTTGCAGCGGTGGAGCGAAACGAGGAAGCGGACGAAGAGGAGAGCAGCGAGGATGAGATGGAGATGTTGAGGAAGAAGTGAAATGGACACTGTCTTATTTTTTTTTTCTGGTTAGTTGTTATGTTGCTGCCAATGACTGTTGTCGTTGTTGTCGATTGACTGCCACTTCACAAGCAAACCAACGACAACAAAAAAAAAGGATTGCCAAAAGCAAATAAAAAAGGAAGCCTTAGCTTTAACAAGTTCAAATGAAGCGTAAAACCTAGCAAGGACACCAAGAGGCGCGTCACGCGAGCGTGCTTCCTCACAGGATGTGAAGTAGCGGACTGTGGTGCCTGTCCTCCAAGTGTTGGGAAACACACAAAGCAAAATGTGCCTCACACCCTTCCTCTTTTGCTTTCC
>AUXI01000537.1:0-17147 GCA_000482105.1 Crithidia acanthocephali | reverse complement strand
CGTCCCCGGCCCCGTCCAGCTCTAGCAGCTCCGCGCCGTCCCTCAGCTCGAGCTCCAGCTCTGATGAGTGCAATGCGGCGGTGCCGTACTACACCCCTGCACAAGTCGATGCGACGCGCACGGTGCTTGAAGCGTTGAAGACGGCCTTCGCCGAACAACTGGGTGATCTGTGGGTGTGCTCGAACTTCTGCACGTGGGAGGGTGTGACGTGCATGGAGGATGGCGTGTACCTGACCTTCCGCGGCTACGGTTTGACGGGTGTGATGCCGATGGTGCCGCCGGTGCTAGACGTGAACAACATTGTGATTTCTTACTTGGATATTAGCGAGAACAAGGGGATCACCGGCACGCTGGACTACGCGTGGCTGACACTGCCAAACTTGTATTACTTTAACGCAGGCGGCTGCTCGCTGTCTGGCCAGCTTCCTGGCTAGGGACGTTTCTGTAACTTTAAAAAAAAGCGTCGGGTCGTCGGAGAGAGACCAGAGACCCATTATGCAATTGACAGAGCGCCACCTCCGCTGCACCGCAAACAAGAGCTGGCGCACATCTTCTTCTTCACTTCTGGATCCCAGTGAAGAGAATCATCGCAATGGAAAGGGCCACCATATGAAGAGAGTGTCATTTTCCCTCTCAAAAAAAAACAGAAAAATGCTATTTTTCCATTCCGTACTACTTGGCTCTTTGCTCCTGCCAGGAATGTTTTACAGGTTTTTTTTCTTGCTGCTGTTGTTGTTGTTGACAGCTTTTCTTTCTTTTTTTTTCTGCCTTTATGTTTCCCTATGAAAATCAGCAGCACTTTTCTTTCCCGCTTTCAGTTGTGTGGTACTGTCATTTATATCGCGCTACACACAGGCATCTCACCATTTTTCGTTTCGTTTTGTTTTCAATTTTTATTTTTGGCTTCGTCGTTCTTTTCCATTTTCATTTTCTTACCTTTTCTTTTCGGCTTTTTTTTAACTTTGGTCTTTTCTTTCCATATTTTTTTATCTATTTTTTTTTTTTTGCTTCAAACCTCTTTTTTTACCATACGCGTAAATGAGGTCCATTTTCCATTGACGAACAAGTCTTTTTTTTCTGAAGCGGTGGTGTTGTCACGGCAAACTGGTGATTGTCTGACTCGCACACACCTTTCAAAAATAAAAAAAAGAGCTGTTCCCTTTTTTTTTCTACATCTCTCCTGTGAGACACTGCAATGCACGCTGTTCGTTCTGAAAGCATGGAGTCCCTATAAAAAAATCAATTCCACTCTCCGCCTTTTCCCACCTTTCATTTTTTGAATTCCAGTTCCTCACCGCGCAGCATAACCCTCATTGTGACGTGCATCGCTTATTCCTTTATTCTCCGTTCCTCTGTGTATTTATTTATTTTTTCTCTTTCTTTTTTTTTATTTTTCACCTTGCGAAGCCCACCTGGTTTGACTGCTGAATTCTATTCGTTTTCATTTCTTTGCTACACGCACATTTCTAATGATCACGTTACAAGCTGGGTGAAGTCAATAAGCAAAATAGTTGAGATGCTTGTGTCTACAACATCTCTTTTTTTGTTGAGGGATTCCGTTTTCTCCTTTTTTGGCGGTTTTATTTTTCTTTACTCCACAAATTTGTTTTTTCCTTTTTTCTTTTCCTCAGCAGGGAATGAAGATGTAACAACTTGTGCATCTTCCATTTTTTTTATCTTGTTTTCGACGGTTCTTTGAAAAACAGAAGCTCGTGAGACCTTCTCGCTGTGAGTCTGTTGCTCTTCCTTTTTTTTTCCTTTTTGCTCGCACTGAGGGTTTTCCTGATGTTCCTTGATTGTTCCATTGCTATGTTTTTGTCTTTTGCATTCATTTTTCCTCATCCATTGCTTTTTGTTGTCCACCCCCACACAATCAAGTCCATCTTTGTTCTCTACATCGGCGTGTCCCGAAACCAGGAAATGAAGATGCGACTTGCAGTGTTCCTTTTTTTTTCTTGTGTGTGTGTACAAATATAAAAAAAGACGAACCCTATACGGTTCCACCACCCCAAGGAGAAAAGAAAAAAAGAGAACTTTTTGGAAGGAAAAGGAGAAACCAACTGTTGCGAACATGCTTGCAGCAGCTTCAGACCTTTGACATTGTTTTTCACGTATCTTTTGTTCCATGCGCAAGTGACACAAAGAGTCACTCTTTCAACTTTAGCGCAATGACACACACAAAAAAAAAAATGGGCACTACTTAATGAGAAAGGGAAAAAAACCAATAGAGAGTGTGTATACTTTAAGCTTATATAATAGTATTCCTTTTCCTTAGCTTACTTCTAAGGCAGCTGTGTAACAATTGACAGAAGCAATACGCTTTTAATACCTTTTTTTCTTTCTTTCGATTGTAGCAACACACACACACACACAAATACGCCTGTTCCATACAACAATGTTCTCCTCTTCTCATGTCGTTTCAACAAGAATTCTCCTTCGCTTTTTTCCTCCTATTGGAAAAGTTGAGTTTTCCTTTTTCCAAAGCTCGCCACGATGATCCTTGCCTTTTCTGTCTTTCCCTCTTCCGCCTTGTTTCCGCATTGACGATCGCGTATTATATTGTTCTTCATGATTTGTATTCCTTCAGCTCCATGCGTTTCTTCTTTTTTGTTTGTCTTCAATGGGCATTTCAAGCTAAAAAAAAAACAAAGACTGAGCTTTTGACGGAGAGCGAAGCCAATTTCCGTTTCTGTGTCTTTGCGTTTGTGCGCGCACACTATGATCACGGTAGAACAAGTGTGTGTTCAGTAAGTCATGAAGTTTGTAACGCGCTTTCCTTACTTTCTCCTCGTTCTCCGTTCTGTCATCGCAGTTATTTTTTTTTTTTGTCTTGTTCCATTGTCCAGTCTCCGCTTCGTTGTCCACTCGCAGCGAAGAAAGTTACTTTTCACTACACACATCTATATGTACCTCCGTTTTATATCGTTATGGTGCGCAAACCGCGTTCTGCGTGTGCACTTCCTTGTTCTCTTTCTTGTATCTCCCGTAGTGTACGATGATAAATACCTATACTAGTAGGATTTATTCTCTTATCTTTTTTTTTTTTTAATATACCTAACGCTCTTCCTTTCATACTGTTCCACCCAGCCTTTTATTGTATTCCTGTATTCCTTTGTCATTTTGACTCTTTTTTTTTTCTTCCTCTTCACACGCTCTCACAAATTTTTTTTTCTCATTTCCCTCTCTGTGCCCTGGTTTATTCCTTTTGTTTTTCTCTCTTTCTTTTTTCTTTGATATTTTCACGTCTGGTAAATAAGTAAAAGCGCCGTATGAAAAAAAATATATTCATTTTACACTATCTTTTTCCGTACTGGTTTTCTCTTTTTTTTTGCTGTTTCTATTGTTCCGTTTTCTTTTTTTCGTTTTTGCGTCAATGTGCATAACCGAAAAAAAAAAGGCTCTCGCGTACTCATTGAAGTGCGGCAGCTACTCGCGTCGCGCAGCAGGTACGCAGAGCTCATTTTTTTTCTTCTTCTTTTTTTCCAAAATACTAAACTTAAAGGTGCTTCGCAAACGGAGCAAGATTGAAGAGCACACCTCAAGTGGCGACCAACATTCACCGCCGCAGCTTCAAGCAACACGAATCTCTTTTTTCTTTTTTTTTTTGCGGACTTCGGTGTCCTCCACGCCTTCGCCTATCGCGTCAGTACTCTCAAAACTCCCCTTTGTTCCATCATTGTAGCAGAGGATGGTGAAAAAAAAAGCGAAAGAGGAGAAGGGGGGAGGCAAGACTACACTCATGCAACAGTGGTTCCTCTTCTACTCCCTCTAGAAAACAAAAAAAAGAAGTTTTCAGCCGTCTTTGCAGCACCCTTTTTCTTTTTTTTGTTTCGCCTCAACAAATAATTCCCAAACAAACACAAGCGCACAAGAGAGTGCGGTGGACCTTGTATGCGCGTACACCGTCACACTAGCTCTACAAGAGCCACTCTTCTCGCTTCGCCTACCGTAATTATCTTTTTTTTTCTAGGTGGAGCCGCCTTCATTTTATTTCTTTTTTGTCTCATTCCGCCTGCGCTCCTCTCCAATTTTTTTTTCTAATGTGCTCTTTGTTTTCTATCTTTTTGTGTGTACTTCCTTTTGCTTCTCATATAGCTCTTACGAATCCTTAGTTTTATTTCCTTTTTTTTCCTTTTTACAGCTGAGCAGTTGCTACTGTGTTTTGTTGCCAAGCACAGATACTCATTTACACAAATGCTGACTTTCAACGTGTGGGCTTCTGACCGGCACAAAGTGCACCTTCGTCGTTGGTTCCAATTTCACGTATACTGTTTTTCTTGTATTTTTTTATTCTCGCACCGTTTAGTGTTCGTGTTTATGGTATTTGCCCGACTCTTCTTCTTTTCCCTCTCTATACCCCTGAAATGGCCAGCGTCGTACCTGGCGTGGCAGCACAGTCCATCTGCAGCAGGATTTCTTCGCTCACGTTGTTTTTTCCGACTGTGTGGCCGATGCGGGGTATGTTGTCACACGTGTTAACGTGCACACACACAAAAAGCTGACCTCAGTATTTTTTTTATTGCTTTTTCTTTCTTTCTTTACTTGCTTGTTTCACGTTGATGCAATGTCATGTTGCCCTCAACGATGAAGACAACAAGAAGCGAGAACGAATAGGATCACGTAAAAGGAGGATGGCAGTAGTAAGACAAAACCAATAAAAACTGCTCAGCGACCGTAGTTGCAGGTCTTGCGACCTTAACTCTTCTCTTTTTCCTGTTTATGCTCTTACCCTTTCTAGTCACATCCGGAGTACAGAAAAGCGCAGTTCAGCTTTTCTTTTTCCACGTTTTAGAGTCCTCTTTGTGTTCTTCTCAACTGGTCAAGGGCTCTTCTTCCTGTGTCTCCTCGGATTGCTCTTGTCTTTTTTGTATGGAAACCATTTCCTTTTTCAAGGAAGGAGTGCGTAAAGACCATCAACATTATTTGTTTCACGTCTGCGCAATTCGTCATTCTCTGCAATGACACACGGAGACACCAAACGAGAAAAAAAAAACGACGCCGTTCGCTTAGTCGCAAGCGACTGTTGTTGACACGTGCGCTCGCTGTTTCTTTTTGAATTTGTTTTTCTTTTTTTCCTCTATCGGGTCCAAACTGTTCTTGTCTTTCTTCCTTTTTTTTTCTTTTCTGGTCCTTTACTACTTCTTTAATACTTTAAGGTACGCACGCCGCACTCGCTCCTTTTTCTCCGCAAATGAGCGTTGTGAGGCATAGGCTTGCAGAGTTTAGCGTATTGCTTGCTTCCTTGTGACGTTTGTGCCGTCATCTTCTATTTTTATTTCTCTTTTCTGTTTTAGTGAAACATGAAAAAAAAAAGATTAGTGTACTTCTATTGTTCTAACATTGAATGACCAAAAAAAAAAAACCTTCAGCTATGCCCCAGGCCCATCACGGCTCCGCATGCGAGAAGCGGAAGGAACAGCGCACGGTTTTATTCGCGTCTTTCCCCGCCTCTGTTGCCTGTCGGAGCGAACTGCACCGCAACAGCTGATCGCGCTGTAAGCGAAAAACTTTTTGTTGTTTTTGTTGGTTTGTTTAAAGTTCTTCGAGTGGCTATGCTGAAGAAAGCTGCTGCTGCTGCAACGAACTCTTGTTTTTCGTAGTGACGGCCATCCGAGTATCGTCTTCTCATGCTGCTTCCATCTACATTATTTGAAAACGTTCTCACTGTGTTTGTTTGAGCCTCTGCCACTTGAGCATTTCGTCCTCTACAACAATCCTCTTCTACTCTTTCTCTCTTTTTTTCTCTCTCTTCTTTTTGTTCGCATCAAAACGCACCTCACAGCTTCGAAGAAACGTTCGATTTTCTTCTCATTTCTCTTACTTTCGCCCCCGCTGTTTTCCTGGACCCTTTTTTTTTCTTTTCGTTCTTGTTCTTTGCACCGACAGTCGAACACAACAATAACAAAAAGAGCTGATAACTAGTCCGATGGGTGCATAAAAAAGGAAAAATTTTACTCAAACTGGTACTCTCCTCCACCGCGATCTTTGCACAGATAAAAATAAGATCCACGGAAGGCAGTAAGTCAAACGCACTTGTTTTCATTAAAACAGAGTACCCCATCAACAGCGTCTACTGACAAAAAAAAAACACGTATTCGAATTCCCCATTGCATTTCTTTTTGTTTTTCTTTTGCATTCTCTTGCCAGCTCTGCGCTTCTTTCTCTTTGTTTTTTTTTCTCGCTCTTTCCAACCGCTACCGCTGCGCAGTCTCCCCTTTTCGTTAGTAGCGTAGCGTGTGTGTGTATACGTGTCTGTGTGTGTGTGCGTGACACCTTCAAATCTTTTTTTGCCACCTCTAGCTCATTTTTATCCTTACTTCACCGCTTTCTCTCTCTTCCTTTTTTCCTTTTTCTCCTCTTTTCTCCTCCTTTGTTTGTTTCGTCGTTCTTTTCAGTCTTCTGTTCTTCGTAGCGCACGACTGGTCCTTTTTTCTGTTGAAGTGCTTTTGAATTTTTCTTTTTCCAATTGTCTCTTCCATGCAAACTCGCACACGCGTCGGAGCTCCGCGGCCGCTTCCCGCAGTGTTGACCACGCACACCACCGCATCGGCAATTGACACCACCACCACCACCACCAGCGCAGCAACACGCACATCCCCTTCCGCCAACGCGAGTTTGCCGGCGTCCTCTGCGCTGCCGTCGCCCACCATCGCGCGTCGCCGCCCCTCCCGCAACATCGCACCGCTGGCCACCGACGTACTCGCGAGTTCGCTGCCCGTGGCGCCTGGTGCGGCGCACGTCACTTGTCACACGCCGACGCTCTGCACTGGTCCTGCGCAGTGTGGCAGCCCTGCACACCACCACCACCACCAGGGCAGCACCAGCAGTATCAACAGTGCATCGGACGTACCGCACATGCCTGCTTTGTCCCCTGCGTCCAGCACAGCAAGCGGGCGACCCTCACAGCAGCAGCCACAGCAGTCCGTGTCCACGACCCGATCGGAGCGCTACAGCTTCCCCGCCTCGCCAAACAAGGTGGACACGCCAACGGGTCCGACGGCCTCCACGCCGTCCGCACCGCCAACGCGACTTCGCAGTTTGAGCGGCGGCCCTCCGTTGATGCAAGACGACTCCGCACGGGGTGTTGGAAAAGACGACGCGACGGCCAACGTGGGGCGATCGTCGCGCGGGGTGGAGAGTCCGCCACCACCGCCGCAGGTGACGCCGTCGCAGCGTCGCAGCAGCGGTGCGAACAGCAGCAGCAGCAACCCCAACAACAACTCCGTTAGCCGTCTGCCGACGATGTTGCAGCCGAGCAAGCTGGCCTCCGCCTCCGCGGTGTTGCCGCTGCCGTCGTCGTGTGCGCTGACGTCGCCGGCCCGCATGGTCTCCCAGCCGGATGTGAACGCGCTGTCGGTCACCTCCCCGGCACGCCGCGGCTGCCTCAGCGGTGGTGTGTCAACGCAGGACGACGAGCAGTGCAACAACAACAGCAACAGCAATCCCAGCAGTGCCGGTGTGCGTGGGGAGAACAAGGCTGCGGTGAGTGGACGCGGCGGGTCAGGTGCAGTCCTCACCCAATCGCTGTCGCAGGAGGGCCGTGATGGACACACGGAGTCTCCGCCAATTCCTTCCCCGCCGCCGCCGTCCGCATCCGCTGCGGTGACGCATACAGCGCCGCCGCCGCACAGCTGCACGAGTGCGAGCGCGAACAGTAGCCATCGTCACCGTCACCGCACCCCCTCCACCGGGCGAGACACGGCGAGTCCGGACGCCTACCTGCGAGAAAACCCGCGTGTGCGGACGCTGGTGAACAATCTCTATCAGCACGTTCTGACCGTCCAACCAGCGGATCCGCTGCACTACTTGGCCCACTTAAATCCGGATGCCGTGCCACCGCCATCACCCGTGACCACCGCGCCGTTGCCGTCTGAAACAGCAGCGAAGGAGCAGCAGCAGCAGCAGCAGCAACCATCCGAACCGGGGGCGGAGGGAGGATGCGTGACGCAGCAAGCGGACGCCGAGACGCGTCCTGCACCGCCGTCCTCTGGTGCGGTCCCCAACCTGCCGCGGTCCAACAGCCTCGGCAGCACCTACCCACCCAGCATACACGCACGTGACGCGTCAGCGTCGCCGACGACGACCACGACCACCACGAGCGACACTCGCCGCAGCAGTGACGAGCAACGTGTACGTACCCCTCCCATCACCCCCATGCCGTCCCCAGCCGAAGCAGCGCCGCTACCACCGCCCTCGTTACAGCCACAGCAGCAGCAACAGCAGCAGCTGCGTCCTCCGCTAGGCCGTGCCGGTCGCCTCGCCACGCCACGCACCGTCCACCTCAGCCACACCAGCAGTGGGGCGAGTGCCGCCGCTGTCGTGGTGGCGTCGGCGCGCGGACGCTCCAGTCCGGTGCTGTCGCACCAGGGCCGGGGGAGCGGCAGCCTGCACAGTGGGCCAAACCTCGCCAGCAACGCCGTCGCACAAACCGTCCCGACAACAACAGCCGCCAACGCTGCGACGGGGCTGCACAGCAGCGGTGCAACCACGCAGCGTGGGAGTTCGTTCGCCATGACGGCACCAACGTCGGTCGCCAACGCCAGCAGCGAGAACGGTGCCGGGTTGGTGAACAACCCCACGAGCAGCCGCGCCGCGCGTGCCCCGCCGCCCTCTGCGCCGTCGCCGTCGCTCGTCTCGCGGTTGGCCAGCGCCGGCAGCCCCATCACCACGACACACCTGCGCAGCGCTCTCGGCTCTGGCAACTCCGCCACCGCGAGTGCCGTGAACAGCAAGCTGGGCTCTCCCTTCCACCTCCAGCGATCCAGCTTTCACACCACGACGACCAGCAACGGTGGTGGTGGTGGAAATGGCAACGTGCTCGTCACGCACAGCCTCGGCAGCGGCGTCAACTTCACAAACTACGCCTCGCGCGCGATGGGCCAGCAAGCGTCGTTTGTTGGCAGCCTCTCCGGCCTCGACCGGGGTGAGATGACACCCAGCGAGGCGGGCTCGCTGCTCAGCACCAACTCCGTCGACCTGCAAGAGTTCATCGCGGAGTTCCGCATGGCGAAGGAGGAGTGCTGCGGGGGTGGCATCGAGTGTCCTCACATCACCCTGGAGGATCTCGCCACCATCGTCGAGGCGGTGTCTTTTCCCTTCTCCGACGGCGCGGCGCTGCTGGACCTGTTTGAGGAGTTGCAGCCCTGCGCACGGTACTTTGCGAACGGCGTGTCCGCCTCCGCCTCCCCGCTGGAGTGGGCCACGGCGGCGGCGCCGCTGTCATGTGCGTTGGGCAGTGGGCAGGGCAGCAGCAGCAGTAGCAGTGGTGGACGGCGCACGCGTGACGCCACCGCTGCCGCCGCCGTGACGGCCGCCACGCAGCGCCACCCTCGAGAAGGAGCCGGCGAAAGCCACGGCATCGACAACGCCCACAGCGAGGACGACAACTGCGCGGACAGGGTGACCGAGGATGCCGCGGCCGCGGCGGCGCTGCGTGACAGTGCGAGCAGCCCGCGAGAGTCGATGGTGAAAGGGCTCACCAGTGCCGGACGATCCACCAACACCAACACCATCACCAACGGGACAGCAGCTGTGGCTGCGGGGACGCACGCCGTGGACGTTTACTTCGCGCCGACAACGATCCCGACACCACCCCCGCCTGCCAAGGTGAACGTTGCCCTCGACAGCACTGCCGGCGCTGCCACGTCTACGGTGCCATTTGACACCTTCATCGCACGGATGGCCTTCAAGATTCAAGGTCGCTACTCGGCCGAGGCCATTCGCATCGCCTTCTACGGCATGATGGTCGACGACGAGGCGATCAGCGGCAGCGTGGACGGCCCCAGCGTTGCCGGCAGCGCGCACGCTCGCACTAGTGCTGAGGTGTCGCACAGCTTCAGCGCAGCTTCCTTGAACGCGGCGGCGGCGGCTGCACGAGGCATGTCCAACGTACTCTCGACGGACTCCCTCGCCCCGTCGGAGCCCGCCGGCACGAACGGCAGCACCGCCACGACCCTTCACCTCGCGCAGATGCCGTCGTGCACCGTGCCGCTGCTGCGCTGCCTGACGGAAGGTCTCTACGCCCGCCTCGGCATGGTGGATGTGACGCCGAGCGACGTGCAACGCGGTGCGCGCAGCGCCGGTCTGCCGACCACCCCGGAGGACCAAAAAGCGTGCGAGTGTCAGTTGGAGGACTTTGCGCGGTTGGTGCGGGCGGTGACGACCGTGGTGGATCGTGGCTTCAGCGTGAGTCCGGGCAACCTGTGCCTCTCCAGTCTCCGTGACAGCTCGCTGCAGCGCGGGACATCGACGGCATCGTGGAAGGAAGAGCCAGGCTCTGCGTCCAGTCGCGCGAGTGGGGCGTACCCGGTGCACACCATCCGGTACCTGTGATGGAACCGCCGTGTGTGTGTGTGAAGCTTGTGTTGGATCTCATTCAACTGGCATCAATGTATCTACAACTGGTTTCTTTCGCTCTCTCTCTCTCTCTTTTTTTTCGCGCGAGTCGACTCTCTCTTTCTCTCTTCTCCGTTTTCTCTTTTTTTTCTTTTTTTTCTCACTCATTTCGCTTTTGCTTTTGGCATCGCGACTCCTCGAATGAAACTGGCGGATCTTGAAAGAGTGCGATGCCTTCGCCTGCTTCTCATTTTCCAACGATGTATCTCCTCGTCCTTTTTTTTGTGTGTGTCGTTTGTTTGTTCCATTGCTTTTTCACTACCACCGTGTTGTAGCACTAACATTTACTTTTTGTTGTTGTTCTTGTTTCCTCACTTGGAGCACAATTAGGTCTCGCAGGCGAACGTTTTCGTTCCTTTTCTCTACGTTCTGTGGCGTAGCAGGTCACCTGCGAGTCTTTATTGCATCCGATCTTGCTTCTTTAACTTTTTTTTGTCTACGATGATCCTTTTTTTTTCTTCTTTCATTTCTCTTTGTTCCATTTGTCTTTTTTCACTCTTCAGTGTGTCTCCTCACTTTCCTTATAACTTGTGTAGGTGTTGTTGTGATAAAACCTCTGTTCGGTGGCTGCACCCTCGCTCCGCCACACACACGCACACAACGGCCTGTCTGATAGCTTCCACCGCGTATACCCTGAGAAGCACTTTAAAAACCTTTTGCATTTTGGTGTCTGCTTGCTTGCGTTTCTTTCTTCTCTTTCTGCTCTTCTGTATTGTTGTTTTCTATCCTCTTTTTTTTTCCTTTCTCTCTCTCTCTTCATGGTTTCTCTTTTTTGCTTTTTTTTCTTTGTAGTTCAGCCAACTCTGGCGCAAACGTCCTTTTTTTTTTTCCGCATCACCCCACGCGTGAAGGAGTCTTCGTCTTACCGTTACAGACGGCTCCATCATCAAGAGGCGGACAGACTAAAAACGCTGAACGTCGCCAAGGTGTGTGCGTGTTTGTATGTATGTGTGTGTATTTTTTTTCTCTGCTTTTCCTGTCGTTTTGCTTTCGTCTTTTCTTTTTCTCTTTTGTCACCGCAGTGCTCACTCCCCGCTGCTCCTTTCGCCATCTTTTTTTTTCTTTTCTATTTTCCTCTTCCTCATTGACACACCTAGCGGTCCTACTCTCTTTTTCTCCCTGTTCCGCTGTCTTTATGTGTTTAAGTACGTTTCTCATTTCGTCAAAGCTATGCTAGTCGACGCTTCATTCTTGTCTTTTTCTCGGTGTTTTTTTTTAGTTATGTGTGCGTATCTTTTTAACATATATATATATATATATATACGTGTGTGTATGCACAGGCTCGTCTTCTTCCTTTTCCTTTTTCTTATTTTTTGTTTCCTAATCTCACGTGACTGCCTGACAACACCGACACCTAAAATTAAAAACTACAGCGAGAAAAATAGTTTTTCGGTTGTTTTGTCCTTCTCTCGCAAGACGGTTCTGAACAAGGACTTGCTATTTTTGGAACAAAAAAAAATACAGCATTTGCTCACCAGTTTTCTTGTTTCTCCGATCCCTGCTTCTCTGCAGTTACCCTACATTCGCCACCATTTGCACCGTTTCCTGTCATGATTGGTGTTTTCAAGAGTCGCATCCATGAAACCAATTGTGCTTTTTTTTAGCACTCTTTTTTTCCTCCTCCGTTTTCTCCATTGTTTGTGTGCATGACGGGTTAATTTTTTTTTTTNGGCTTCGTTCTCCCATCTGTTATTTGTATGTTTTTTTTTTTTTTTATGTGTGTGTGTCCTCAATACTTCCAAGATGTATGTGGTAGTGTGCTTTTTTCCTCTCTTATCCTTCGTATCTGTTTGACGTTCCACCTTGCTGATACCAACGAACTCAGACAGCCACTGAACGCCCGTTCGTCACATTGTGTAGAATCCTTTTTTTTCCCTCTCCGTTTTCTAGTTGCTGTTTTTCGTCACCTGCTCTCGGTCAGCTCTGCAGTCTTTTTTCTCATGCCGTCATTTCTCGTTCGCCCACTATCTTCTTTTTTTTCGGTGGGTGGTATGAGAAAACGCTGGTGAGTTGTGAGCAACACTTTTTTCCTTGTTTCTTTTTCCTTTCTGTGTCTCCTCATTGTCCAGGTGCAGGTACCCTCAAACACTTTCTTTTTTTTTATCTCTCATGTGTCTTCCTTCACCTTTCGATTTCATCGGTGCGGTTAGCTGAGCGCACCACCAGCATTCATTCCCTTTTCCTTTTCCTTTCATCGTGATATAGTACCGCATCTGTTAACACGCTTCAAGTAGCTTTTGCTCGCTGCCTCTTCTTTTTTTTCTTTCTTTTGTTTTCTCTTCGCATTTTTATTTTCCTCTCCTATACTGGCGTGAATGGCCGTGCTTACCTCTCCGCGCTACACAGAGGCGTGCCTCTCTGCTCAACCGTGCAACGGCTGGCTGTTTGCAAAACCCTTCTACTCGTCTCACCACGAGAGCAGATGCGAATACGACGGCCTGTTGAAGACAGGAGGGTAGCAGTGACTGCTGCTCCCTCACCTTCACAATCACGGCACCTTTCTTTTTTTTTCCTCTGTTGCTGTTCTTGTGTTGTTCCCTTCTCCACGTTCTTTGCTCTTTTCATTTGGTCCTTACTTACAAAGATGCGATATCGCTTCTGCTTGCGACGCCTCCGTTGCCTCTGCCTTCTCCTTTTCTGTTTCGCCGCTCTGTCTTTACGTCACTTCATGTGCTTTTTCATCACGAAAACACACTCTGCGTGAAAGAATAAACGCAAACAGAACGCTGAAAGCACTTTGTTCACAAAACAAAAACAAAGACGTATGTGTGTCTTCGTGCACACAGCATCGCTCTTTTGCATTCCAATGGTCGATTGTTTCCTCGTCATCGTTTTCGTCTGTGGCCTTTCATCTCCGTGTTTTTGTTTTCTCAGAATCCGTTATCTATCCAAGAGAGAGAGGTCGTTTTTTGTGTGTGTATGCCTCCTTTTTCCTCGGCTGTTGCTTTTCGATTGATTATTCACCCGCATCTCACGCACTGTAAGAAAGAACGCAGTAGGAAGAAGCGGGATGACGTTCTTTGTTGTTGTTGTTGTTATTTGTGTGTTCGAGTGTGAGTGTGTGCCTGCTGGCATGGCTTCCGGAGAGACAGCAACGACGTGACTCCATGTAGTATCCATTGCATGACAACAAAGACAACACAATGAAAACGCAAGGTTTTTTTTTCTGCTATTATTATCATTATTCTTTTATTGTCAGGCGAAGGTGCTGAAAGACGTGTGTGTGCACACCAGTGAGCACAGCGCTTTCTTCCTCTGGTCAACAAACTGGGTGTTGCCGCAACCAAGCGAAGCAGGCTAGCACTTTGAAAGACCGATCCAACGCAAGGCTCTGTCTTTTTTCTTTCTCTCTTTCTGTTTGCTGAGGAACTAGAGAGAGAGAAAAAAAGAACGCCTTTTCTGTGTGTGACTTCATCCGGAAACCATTACGAATTCTGCTCTCTCTACATAGCACTCCTTCACTCTTTTTTTCTCTCTTTCTCTCTCGCTCCTTTGTCCCCACTCGGGTAGACCTTGTTCTTCCGCCGTGCTCTATTCTGTTTTTTTTTTTTTCGAGACACTCGCAGAGCCAACGGACCAAGACCAGACAACAGCTGCGCGGTATCACAACTGCAACGCCACCTTCTCATTTTTCCTTTCTCTCTCTTTGTAACGCTAAGCCACCGTCGCACCCTTTAAAACTCTTTTTAACTAGCTTCTCCATTTTCTTTTTCTTCTCCGTTTCCTTTTTTTTTTCGTTCTTTGATTAATACTGCAGCTTGTGACTGTTTTGTGTTTTCTCGACTCCTCGCTTCTACAGCCTGCTCGGTTTCCATACTGATTGCGCAAGGTGAGCCGGACACGAGCGTTCTCTTCTCCTTTTTTTTTTCGACAGCTGCAGCGACACGCACACTTGTGGACAGAGCCTTTGCAAAGCACAGCGGAGAAACAGAGAGGAGTCCATACAGCCACACAACACACACATATATCCAGGCAGAAAGAATGCCTTCGAACCGCCATTACACCGACGCCGAGGCGGAGGTGGTGATGGACGGGAGCAGCTCCTCCACACCACACGCCAGTGCCGCTCACGACCAGCCGGGTCCGACCCCGAAGGATGAAGACTACGTGCACCCGCAGTCGATGGGCATTGCCCACACCGCCCCGGGGTTCTTCCGCGTGCCCTTCTACGGCCGCAGTGTGCAGTACCTCGGGCCGAAGGTGCCGAGCATGCTGGCCATCTGCAACTTTATGCAGCGTGGCCTGGCGAACAACCTCATCACCTACTCGCGATACGCGATGTTTCGCTCCCGCTTCGGCATCTCGGCGGAGCGCTACCAGCGGCTCGCCGGTGTGGCCGGCCTGGGCTGGTCACTCATGGCCTTCACCGCCGTCTTCACCGACACCTTCGCCCTCCTGCACCACACGAAGCGGTGGTACCTCGTCATCTCCTGCCTCTTCGGCTTCGCCTTTGCCCTCGGCTTCGCGCTGCTGCCGGCGAAGCAGTCGTCGGCGGACACCGGCGCCGCCTTCATGTTCCTCACGGTGTGGAGTATCGCCAACGTCATCATTCTCGTGGCGGGCCAGTACAGCCGGCTGCTGCGCAAGTCGCCGCGTGCCGGGCCGCCGCTCGTCGGTGTCGTCTACAGCTGCATCATGATCGGCGGCATCATCTCCGCCGGCGTGCAGGGCCCGCTGTCGGACCACAACCTGCAGCAGGTGGGCATGTACATTGCCGCGGTGGCGCAGCTTGTGCCGGCCACCTTCTTCGGACTGAACTGGCTGCAGGAGAAGACGAACGCGCAGGAGCGGCGCGAGGACTGCGAGAACAACTACCAGCAGGCCCTGGTGGAGGCGCGGCGGTGGGACGAGGAACACGGCCTGCCACCGCGCAGCCCCACCGCGGGGGAGGAAATGGGCAGCGGCGTGGTGGCTAAGCGACTCGACGAGGACGAGGACGAGGACGAAGCGGCCGACCACGCAGGGGTAGCCGCGGCGGCGGATGCGTCACGGGCACCCGTTGTCGCGGCGGAGCTGATCGACGAGCTCGTGGACGACAGCAACGACCGGGGCAACGGCAAGGGCGGTGCGCCGCCGCGGCGCGAGGACGAGGTGCGCCGCGAAGAACCCCGCATCACCCGCCTGCCCCTCGGCATCATTGAGGTGAACTACCGCGTGGTGCGGGACAACTGGCGCATCGTGCTGTACTGCGTGATCATGACGGCGGGCGTGATTGCGATGACCGTCGTCACCGTGCTCGGCGACAGCTACGACCTGCTGTATTGCTCCATTGTCGTGTCGGTGGTGTGCATCCTCCTCGCGTTCTTCTCCCTGCCGCTAACGATCGCCAAGGCGAACGTGTTTATCTTCCTGCAGCAGCTGCTGTACCTGCAGCTGCCCGGTGCACTGGACAGCTTCTACATGGCGCCGGCGTCGTGTCTGCCGGATGGGCCGCACTTCAGCTACACCTTCTACACCACGGTGGGCAGCATCATCGGCAACGTCGGTGGCCTGCTCGGCGTGGCCCTCTTTACGTACGTGCTCTCCCAGCTGAGCTACCGCATCACCCTCATCTTCGCCACCGCGCTGCAGATCATCGCCTCCATCTTCGACCTCATCATGGTGAAGCGGTGGAACGTCGCCATCGGCATTCCCGATCATGCGATGTACCTCATGGGTGACCAGATCATCTACCAAGTCACCTACTTCTCCTCGTACATTCCCATCGTGCTGCTTCTGTCGCGTCTGCTGCCGCGCGGGACGGAGTGCATGGTGATGGCGGTCATGTCGAGCCTGGGCAACTTCGGCGCCGCGCTGTCGAACTCGGTGGGGGCTCTCGTCATCGAGCTGGGCTGGCCGGTCGTGGCGGACACCGTCCACAACGTGTGCGACTTCAGCAACGTGCCGTGGCTGATCCTCGTCGGTCACTTCGCCTGCCCGCTGCTCATCTTCCCGCTCACCTTCATGTTGCCGGCCGCCAAGATCTCTGATGACATCGACATCGACGGTAAAGTGATCCGCAAGAAGGTGGCCGCGGAGGCCGTGGCAGCGAAGCAGGAGCAGCCGCAGCAGGGGCAGGAAAACGCGAAGGCGGATTGCCCCGGTGCATCGGAGCCGTTGCGCGAGGAGCGCTAAGTGCGGAGCGAAAAGGGTTTGTGGGTGCACAAAGAAAAAAAAGAGTATTGCACACAAGTGGAGAAGTAGAGAGGGAAAGACGTTCAGTCAGATCATCACGCATCGTCTCACCTCTCCCTTTCTCTCCTATCTCCTCGGATTTCCACGATGCAGCCCACTCGCTGACGCCTCTTAAGGATTTTATTTTTATTTTTTTCTTCTTCTCCTATCCGTCTGCACTTGAATATCTGTGCGTGCGTGTGCTCACGTACAATAAAAACAAGAGAATCGATATGTTTGTCAAAGTACATCTATCTACTTCTTTTCTCTGAGCCCTTTTTTTCTTCACTTGTGTGTGTGTGTGTGTGTTTCTTTCGCTCTTTGTTGTCGGGCAGTAACATCTGAACATGGAAGGTCCCTGTTCTCACTGTTTTTTTTTCTTTTTCCTAACTTCCCTCCATTGTAAGCAGCTGTTCCGAACTCTTCTAATCCTCAGCAGCGTGCCTGACCGCCCTGTACTTCTATGATCTTCCGTTTCTCTTCCTCCTATGAAAACGCTTTCTTCTTCTTTTTTTTTCTTTGACAGTGAATTCACAGTTCTCATTTCTCCTTCTTCCTATGTGGCACTGCTTTTCATGGTTCTCTCTTCTCTCTCTCTC
>AUXI01000536.1:0-17149 GCA_000482105.1 Crithidia acanthocephali | reverse complement strand
CTGGAAAGCAGTGAGAAGGTAGGAGAAGCACTCATTGCCTCACGTTTCTGTACATAATTACAACAAACGAAAGAAAGAAATAAGGGTCATTGAAAGGGAAATACTACGTGCGAGTTTATAAAGGAAAGCAACTCACCAGCACCGCTGCGTGCGCTGTCGTCCTCTGAGTTTTGTGTGTACGTTTGCTGGTGGTGGTCGTTGACTACTCTCGTCGAGGTGTGTATATGCTCTCACTGCTCATCGTGTCCCTCCTCTCCCTCTCTTCTAATGAGCCTTTGTGATGGCGGCGCAGGTGCAATCGATAGACGAAGACAAGAAGTGAGCGCGCGGGTTGCGTTGGTCAGAAAGCTCCCACACACTTCCACACTTTCTATCGCCAACATCAAACAAATACACAGACAAAGCACAATCCACCTTCAAATAGCCTTTGTTTGTTTGTTTGTCTGTCTGTAGTCGTTGTTGTTGTTTTCTGTATTTATTTTCCTTTTTTTTTTAACGCATGGCAGCCCCTTCTCCTTCGCACCCTTTGCCCGTTGTGGAGTCGTTTGTGGAGGTGCTCCCCGTCCCTCCGCAGCAAGAGCGGCGCCGCGGCGTGGTGCGCTTCGTCGGCCTCACTGACTTCGCTGACGGGGAGTGGGTCGGGGTGGAACTGGTGGGCAGCGAGGGCCGCAACGACGGCTCCGTGAAGGGTCAGAGCTACTTTAAGTGTCTGCCGGGGCAGGGTGTCTTTGTGCGACCGAACTTGGTCATCCCTTACGGTGCTCGCAAGGACGAGGAAGAGCAGGACAAGGTGCCAGACCCGTCTGTGGCGAGGATTGCGGACTTGGAGGCGCAGCTCGCGGCAGCGCAGCAGCGGGCAAGCGAGAGTGCAGCCGCTCAGGCAAAGCTCGTCAACGATCTCCACCGCGCGGAGGAGGAGCTGGCCAGCGTGCGTGCGGCGTCGGAGGCGCAGAAGACGGCGGATGACGACGACGACTTCGCTGCGCAGGTGCGTGCAGAGGAAGAGCGCCTGGAGTTGCAGCAGCAGGTGGAGGCGTGTCGGGTGGAGTTGAAGGCGGCACAGGCATCCGCGGCGGCGTCGGCTGAAGCGCAGGCAGCGGCAGACACCCGTGCGAAGGCGGCTCTTGCAGAGCAGCAGCAGCAGCGCAAGGCGGCAGAGGCGCAGCAGCAAGCACGAATTGAAGCGCTGCAGGTGGAGGTGGCCAAGGCGCATGTTGAGTTGACAACCGCAGCCATCGAAAACCAAAACCTTCAGGCCCAGCTCGAGGCGAGGCGCGCACCGTCCCCGCAGCCTGCGGCGCAGCAGCCCACTGAAGACCCTGCGATGAAAGCGGAACTGGAGGGACTGCGCGGCGAGCTGCAACGCAAGGTCACGGAGCTGCAGCAACTGCACGCACAGTGCGAAGAGCTGACCAAGGCGCAGACCAGCTGGGCACGCGAGCGGGATGCGCAACAGGCACAGCTGACGGCGGCCGAGAGCCGCGCACAGGCGGCAGAAAAGCGCGTCAGTGAGGTGCAGAGCAAGCGTCACGAGGATACGGTGGAGGCGAGCTCCGCCCACGCCGCCACCGTGGCCGACCTGCAGGCGGCACTCGAGGCCATCCGCGCGGAGAAGGCGAGTCTGGAAAGCAGCCGTGCCGCGGAACTCCGTGCGACGGAGGAACGGTGTGCTCTTGAAAAGGAAGCCGCCCTGCTTGCGCGTGACGCCGCCGGCGCCGCCGCCGCCGCTGCCGCGCAGCACGAGAAGGCGGAACTGCAGGAACTGTGTCAACTCCTCGAGGATGAGTTGAAAGAGGAAAAGAGCCAGTCGGACGAGCTGGCGCGGCTGGTGGAGCAGCTGGCGGCGGATAAGGCGTCCGCGGAAGCGGCAGTGGCGGCGGTAGGGCAGCAGACAGCGCAGGAGCGCGACCGCCTGCGCCGCGAGGTGGCCGAGGCCCGGGCACGGGAGGTGCGGCTGATGTCCGCAGCGGAAGACGCGCAACACGCACGGGATGCCGCACTGCAGCAGATGGATTCGCAGGCGCAGGCATCGATGAGTGCCGGCCCCGAAGACACGAGAGCCACTGCAGCAGTCGTGGCCTCACACAACACGTCCGTAGTGGACGCTGCAGACGGCACTGTGTCGGCGGCAGACACCGCGGCAGAGCTGGCGAAGTGCCGCAACGACCTCGACGACGCGGAGGCGCGCATCATGCAGCTGTCCAGCACGGCACAGGTGGCCCAGGAGCTGCAGCAGCGCTGTGATGAGCTCGCCCGCACGATGCAGCATCAGCGAACCGAGGCCCAGCGGCGACTGGATGAGGTTCAGTCGAACGCAGCGGCGGCGCAGACGAAGTCGGCGGCGGAGGTGACGCTGTGGAAGCGGCAGTGCGTGGCCGCGCAGCACAACGCAACGGACCTGGCGAACGTCGTGGCGGAGCTGCGGCGGCAATTGGCGAAGGCAGGCGGTGCTGGTGCATCTGCTGACGGTTCTCATCCAGTAGCTCCCTTGCCTGGGTGTCAGCTGGATGCTGCACGGGAGCAGCGGTACGAGGCGCAGATTGCCCTTCTCACGCGACAGCTCCTAGAGCATCGAGTAGCGCGCATGACCGCCGTGTGCGGCTCCTTCAGCTCTTCCATGCAGCAGGCACTCAAGTCTCCTGGCGGTAACGCGTCCTCTGCAGTGTCGCAGCCATGGGTAAAAGTACTCGATTTCAGCACTCCCGAAGCTTGCAAAGCTTCGACCCAGTCCTTGTTCCGCTCTGCCCAGTAACATGTAGGTATGGTGGGGGGGGGGGTGAAATATGCCGATCTTGTCGGCTGACTGGCGTATCAGCTCTTTTTTTTTTCTTTGTTGTTGCTTTGCTCCTCATTTTATTCTGTACATCTGCTACGTCTAACAAGAAACAAAAAAAGGTACGTTAGAGTTTGGAAGCAGCGAACGAAGTCATAGGTGCAATGCAGCGCTTTTATTCCACAACACTAGTGAGTGTTGCGTGTGTGTTTTACACTGCCGTCTTTGCTGCCTTTTCCTTGCTATCGTTCTCTCTCTCTCTCTCTCTCTCTCTTTCATTCCTCGGTTTTGATCAACGCTACGATTTTTCAAGAAGCAATCGAACTCAAAAGCGAAGCAAGGGAGAACGCAGAAGAAGTGTGCAGCGTCAAGCTGCCACGGCCTCTGCGACTATTGTTTGTGTCCTTCCGGCGCGTCACTACCATCGTTTTGAACATCCCCTCTCCTTCTCGTCACAAGAAAAAAAATTTCTCGGTGTGTGCACCAATGCAGTCACCGCATTCGTGGACGTACGCGGCCTACCACATCGCGGCGGTGGCCGACTTCACCACCGCCATCGCCGCGGAGGTGCGCCGGCAGGAAGACCTCTACGACGAGGCCGCTGAACCGCTGCGGGTGCAGAAGGAGATGAAAGACCACGACTTCATGGAGACGTGTAAGAAGCGCTACCCACCCGACTCTCAACTCTACCGCGAGCAAGTGCGCAACTACCTCGCCGATTCCGCGAAGGAGCTGGCGGATGCGCTGGCGCAGCTGAAGGAGATGTACCCGCTCGGCTACGACGGCGTGGACCCGGCAGGGGCGTTGGACACGTATAAGCTGCGCACCAACCTTCTGCGTCACGTGGCGCGGCTCGAGGCGGAGCGGCGGGCCACCGCCGTGGCCGCTGGCGACGGCACCTCGTCGTCCTCTTCTCCCTTTGCGCGTCAGCCTCTGTGGCCGTCCTCGCGGGTGAAGGCGGAGGAGGACAAGGACGGTACGTCACAGCAGCACGAGCAGCGGAGTGAGGCAACGGTGCTGTCGTCCTCGACTGCCACGGCGGACAGTGCATCACGTGTGAAGCGTGAAGCTACGGAGGGAAGCAGTGCAGAGACGCAGCGTCGCCCTGCCGAGGACACCCAGCCCTCCCACCCGGAGCCTGCAGACGCACGCAGGGACGCCGTCGCACTATCGCAACAGACACACATCAAGCTGGAGTCGAGTGGAAGCCCAGACAGCGCTTTCCCGCCGTCCTGGGTGTCCCTGAAACCCGAGGCGGCGAAGCGGCAGCCCACAGACCCCGACAACGGCGCCTACCTCACGCCGCACCCCACCGCTCCTGGTGCGCCGTTTCCACGGTACACATCGACGCCGTCGACGAGCTCCCCCGCCTCCGCTGAAGGGAGCGCGCCGCCGCTGCAGCAGCCTACGTTCGTCGTCGCCGTTCGTGCGCCACCCACCACGGCAGTGGCGCCCCTGCGCGAGCGCAAGGAGAGGAGCTCGGCGGCGAACACCGTGGCAGCCACGCAGCGGCGCCGCAGCGTCTCGCGCTCCCCTGTTCCCTCTTCACGCGTCCACACCGTACCACGCGCGCCATCGCCGCAACCCGCCGCCTCTGCTGCTGCAGATGACTTTTCTCACGGAGCAGTAGCAGCAGCGCCAGGGAAGGAAGAAGGCGACCGGGTGATGCAGCTGTGGTGGCGGCTGTGGCCCGGGCAGAAACCGAATTCGTCAACGACCTCTGAACAACGCGGCGGGGGAGCGCCTGTGCGACCCACCGCAGTGGTGGTGAGGGCGGTGGCAAAGGTGGCGCAGCTAAACACGCAGCGTGAGTCCGCGTTCTGCACGGCTCGGCTCGCTTACGTCACGGAGCTGCTGGCGGAGTCGGCACGCAACAGCAACGGTGCTGGCCCGCACGAGCGGTCGCAGAGGGAGAGCGGTGGGAAGCGAGCACGCGTTGGGACAGCCAACGCGCAAAACCGCTCGCGGCAGAGGATAAAGAGAGAGGAGGAGGCCGACTCGCAGCCAGCCAGCAGGGACGTGGTGATGGAGCACGAGGAGCTCCTTTTCCTTGAGAGAACGCTGACGAAGAAGTTGACACAACTGGACGCCAGGCGAGCGGAGCAAGAGAAGATTGTGCAGGAACTGCTGGACGCTCTCAAGGACGCCTCCACCGCAGCCGAGGAGGCAAATCTCATGTGTGATCCTGCCGGAGCCCGCTGGCTCACTTCACGCCAACAACCCGTGCGACGCCAGCGGCAGCAACGCATCCGACGAGCAACCGCGTCGCAACCACAACAAACAGAGGAAGGCAGCGCACAGGTGCACGTTACGCCTGAGCCTGCTACACTGTCACAACAACCGGATCAGCAGCAAATCGAGACGGCCTCTCAGGCTCCGCCTGATCCGCAAGCCGTCGCGGCGTACAAGCACACTCTCCTCCATCAAGCGCTTCGGCATCCGCGAAAGCTGGCACTGCAGCTGGAGGCGGCGCGTCACGCGGACGCGCAGTGGGGCACGACACGACCAGATGAGAGCGTCTTTACAAGTCCGTTCTCTCAAGCGAATCAAATCATCGAGCTACCGTCGCTGGAGGACGACCGCGATGCAGCTGTCCTTCAGTCGTATATGTGGCCCACGGAGCTGGAGGCCTGCATCAAGCACGTGCTGCACGGCTGCACTGACTTGGCCGGCCGCGAACGGCGCAGCTTCCACGTTGCACTCTCGCAGGACGAAGTGCGCGAGTGGGAGGACCGGTGCGCTGCGCCAGACAGCGGTGTGTCTGCGCCGTCGCACGACGTTTTCTCTGTGGTGCCACCTGACTTTGACCGCCACGTGGTGGCGCTGCCCAACTCGGGCACGCACGGGTGGCTGTACGTGCAGGGCCGCGGTGAGATCGTGGCGGCAAAGCTGCGCTTCAACTGACGTGTTTCGTGTCTTGTCTAGCCCGAGGGAGGGAGAAGCGTTGTAGGGCGGAACGCTTCCCTCTTCTCTCTTTCTTGTATTCGTCTTTCGATCCGCTTTATGGCTCCTGTTTTGGTTTCTTTAATTGTCTTTCTCTTTTCTTTACTACGTGTAACATTATACTGTGAATTCCAGCACTTCCTTCGTTAGAACAAACTAAAAAAAAAAAAACGTACTCTCGAATAGTTCACATCTGATCGAAAAGGCAAAGATGTGGTGAAGACACGCTCAGATTTCGCCGTATTTTTTTCCCCCAACAGGGACGTGAGCTATCCGTGAATCAACGCTTTAGTATTGCTTCTTAACACACAAGGGCTTTCCTGTATGCAATACCTGTTTGACTGTTTCATCTCTCCCCTTCTCCTCGCTTCCGTCCACGGTTCTCTCTTAACAGCAGCAGCAGGTTTGTGACTCTCGTTAACATCACTGAAACCTGTTGAAGTCCCGCATTACACGCATTGTCAGTACCAAATCTCGGCGAAGCGGATGTCCGGCACTACAGTAGTTATCAAAGAATCTGCCATGTCGGTGGACATGCAGCAGGACTGCGCGGACTGTGCTGCCCATGCCCTGACGACGCTCCAGCTGGGGGAGCAAAACAGCATCGCACAGTTCATTAAGCGGGAGATGGATGTGAAGTACGGCGGGGACTGGCACTGCATCGTGGGCCACTCCTTCGGCACCTGCGTAGGACACGACACCACGTACTTTCTCTACTTTGAAATCGATGGTCTGTACTTCACCGTGTGGAAGATGGAAACCACCGGAGCGGCAAACAAGGTCGGAACGGCTACAAAGCAAACAGCTTAGAAACAATTGTTTCAGCTGCTTCCGCATTTTTGTTTTGTTGGTGCTGTTGTTGATGGTGATGATGATGGTGTGTGGGTGGGTAGCTACCCAAATGATCCTGCTTCCGTTGCACGCATGTAAACTAGCTCGACGTCTCTCAGATTATAATAAAAATAAAACTACTTAAAAGAAACAATGGAAATGTATGTGCGCTTGTTTCCAGTCTACGGAGCAGCACAGAAACACTGCCCAGGGTGCAAAGTGTGTGTGGCGCCACACACCGAGCGTCTTCTCCTGCTCGAAACAACTCACAGAGCTATTCTATCTGCCTTTGTAACAAAAACCAGACAGTTTTGTTTGAGTGTATCCTTGTTCTCTTTTTTTTCCACTCAATCTCTGTTTCTCTTCTCTGACTGCAATGCCGGAAAAAAAAAAAGAAAGAAGCCGTCCGTCTTTGTTTGGTGCGGATCCTGCATTCCTGTTGTTGTCTTTCTCCCTCTCTTCGTCAGCACGTTGATCGTTTCAAGGTTACTCTTTCTGTGTGTGTGCTCTCGATCGTCTCCTGGTGTCACAGCTATCCTAACCTAGAAACGCACAGAAGATCCATTCTTAAAGTTTGCCGCAATGCCGCGCTTCGCTGTTCTGCCAACGCTTGTGGCTGCCGTGACGCTGCTGCTGCTGCTCGCCAGCGCCGTGTCCGTGGAGGCCAGCTACTGGTCCGACGAGGTCACCCGTGTGCGCACCTACGCTGCCCAGCACTACATGGATCGCACCGCGAAGAGCGCAAACGTGTCGGCGCTGCCGTCCGGCCTTCTCGTGACTGTTCTCGCTCGCGGCTCGGGTGATCGCGCGCCGGCCGCGAACGACGTGTGCGACATTCACTACACCATTCACCACCGCTTTCCCGGCATCATTGAGGACACCCGCGACAAGCCCTACCCAGTCCGCCGCTCTCCGTCCCAGCTTCTCCCTGGTATGGCGGAGGCGATGCAGCTGATGCGCGAGGGTGACCGCTGGTTCCTCTACGTGCCGTCGAAGCTGGCCTACGGGACGGAGGGGTGGAAGGAGCGCCGCGTGGCTGGCCTGGCCAACGTGCGTGTCGACCTCGCGGTGTACAAGTGCGACAACCCGCAGGGCAAGACGAGCGGGGAGATCGACGCGTACCTGGCACCGTACCTCAAGACACCGATGCCCGCGAAGGCGGAGCCCGTCGACTACGCAGATTTGTAGAATTTGAAAACAATGAAGAACAAGTCACCTTTCGCTGTATCATTCTTTTGGTGACGGGTGTAGTGGACCTCTGTTGTCGTTGTTGTGAGCTATGTATTAAAGCATAATCTCTTGTGTTGCGTTTCTTGGTTTATCTTTTTTTGTTGAATCGCAGCGGGCTCGACGGTTGTTCTTTTTTTTCGCGTGTGCAGTGCGAGTATACAGAAGGTGTACCCGAGGGGCCGCTCTCGGCTCCTCCAGAGCCGCCGTGGTTTCCCGCTGCGATGTCGACCTTTCTCAACTCCTTCTTTCTGGTAATTCTAATTGCGTGGACAAATCCAAACTCTTTAGTTGTGCGAGTCTTTTGTTGTTGTTGTTGTTGTGTGTGGTGTAACAGTCGTCTATTACGCTGTGTTGTGTCGCCTAGTGGTTGCCATCGTTTTTTGTTGTTGGCAATGCTGTCGAAGGAGTCACGTGGCGCTTACTGCTGCATCGTCGTCGCACATAAGTCAATGAATGGGTTGTCGAAAAGAATGAAGCTAGTGTGTTTGGCCCAACTCGAATGCTGCTCAAAGTCGTTGTTGGCGCCTGTCGGTGGAGCAAACAGCCTAGACAGCCTCTTTCAGGTGTTTGAGACCGTTCGGCTCGAACATGGACGCAAAGTGTGGACGACATGCTGAGGCTCGACCTTTCTGTTCCTCGATCCCTTTTACACCTCTCCTTCCCTCTTTCCTTCAACGGCATCCATTTGGTGCTAGAGGTGACGTCTGCCTCAACAAACAAACAAAAAAAGAGCGAATAGAGTTTGCAAACTCAGCAGAGAAGCTCGCGGAAGAAAAGATGTCGTCCGTACGCCGGTCTCTCCCTGCTTGCACGAAAGCAGCAGTCCTTCTCGCGCTCACACTCGTGCTTGTAAGCGCGTCCCTCGTCCTTTCGCTGCCCACTCACCACCACCCAAATACAACGCAGCCTCCTCGTCATTCAACGCTTCCTCGGCCCAACCCGGTGTACACTGCGGCCGAGCGTGACCTCCTGCGGGCACATTTTCGTCGTTTTTTGCACCTGAAAGCTGCCGAGCCGCTTGTGCACGTCTTGCCAGAGAACGGCGTGCTCTTCCAAATCGTGTCACCGGCGCCGCGTCACCTCGGTCGCTTCTGCGGCCGCAGCAACAGCGACGGCGACAACGGCGCGGTGGAAGTGGACATAGACGTGGTGGACATGTTCGGTCAGCGAGCCCCGCGTGCACTGGGACAGGAAGGCGACGGCCTCTTCATCCTCGAGACGGACGGCAACCGTCGCCTCTACCCGGCGGAGGTGGCGATGCTGCGTCGCATCCCTGAAAACGAGGTGTGGCGAGTCTACTACCCAGGCGCCGCCCGAGCGCGGAACAGCAGCGGTGTGAAGGCGGACGACGCAACGCACGACGTGTTGACAGAGGTGATCGCAATGAAGAAAATCTGGGCGAATCGAATGCCTCATTTGGACTGCCGTAGAGCGTTGGCGGAGGAGCTCGGCTACGACCCGTACACCCGCGACGCCTTGCAGAAGGAGGAGCAGCCAGGTTTGGGCATCGGTCTGCAAGCCTACAACTATCCGTTGCCTGACGACGAGAAGGTCGACAGCGGCGCAGACGGCTAGATTTCACTTGTTCGTACCGCTTGTGTGGGGTGCTTTCTTTTCTTTTCTTTTCGGACGATGTCGTCGTGTTTGTGTTGCGCAGGTGACGAATGCGGCCTTTCTCTGCTAGAGTGCTTCAATCAGAAGAGGAAAACAAAGAGCAAGTGACACTGCGCGGTACAGCGTGGAGTGATTTCGTTACTGGCGAGGCGTGGCACGGCTTTTGCACCGGCAGGTTCACGGCACCGCGTGCGTTGAAAAGCAACGGCACATGTCCGTCTACAATGTACCGTCAGCTTTCCCTTGACTGTCTGTCCTCGTCTTCGTTTCTGCCCACATGTCTACATCACCCACAGGAGTGCAGACCACGAGTGCGGTCCACTCATAAACCCATCACTACTGCTCTAAAATCGTCACCAGCGACAGGCAAAGCGGTGTAGCATGGCGGATGAAGAGACGCTGGCAAAGGATGGCACAGAGCCGCACATGCGGCGACGCGTGCACGCCGCAGCACCAGCAGCACTACCTGCTGTGGCACAGACAACGGAGGACGAGAGAGCTCCCGAAGAGCCTCCAACGGTGCCCAACGCGACTGCGCGGTCCGTGCGGTGGAGTGCGATGGATATACTGGCCCTCCTCGTTGTCGGCGTTGCCGTGCTCACGCTGACCGCCCTGGCCCCGCAGTTCGCCGCCGCCTACGCCGCCTTCAGTGTCGAAGCGGCCCAGCACGACATCCCGGTCACCCTCTGGACCTTTGTCCAGGAGCAGTACTACCTCCTGCCTCTGCCAGGGCGTGACATCGCGGCAGTGGAGGCGGAGCGGGTACGCCGTGTCCGGCAGACCATCGCCGCTCAGCAGGAGGCGAGGGCACACGGCGCGCGCAGCGCCATCGACGCCGAGTTTGCCCGCCTCGCCGCGGACCCGTCTTACACCCGGTACGGCAACACCCGCATCTTCTTCCGGCCGCTGCCGCGGAAGGTTTACCTGGAAGCGAAGGACGTCGCGGAGGCTGCGAACACGACGTCGCCGCCGCCGAATACGATCAAGCGCGACGGCGAGGGGAATGCGTTCGTGATGACGTGGGGCATGGCGGAGGTCGATCCCTTCACAAACACCCTCAATTCATCGCTGGCCCCGCGGCTGGAATGTGGCCGAGACGGGCGGACGCGGATGAAGGTCATGCGCACACAGCGCTCACTGGAGACGGGGGTGCGGGTGTACTCGAGCTACGCCCACGCCAGGGGTGAGGCGGCCGAGGACGCGCTGGAGCTCGTCGCGCGTGGGCCCTGCCTGGCCCGCGTGATGGAGCTGATGTGCGCCGGTGACAAGTGGGAGATCTTCTGTCCACCGGAGGCGAGTCCGACGAACACGACGCAGGACGCCTTTGAGCACCGCGTTGACGTGCGTAGCGTGCCGGTGAACGCGGGGTCGGTGGCACGCGCAGAAACGGAGTTGGACTACGTGGTGCGGCAGCTCCCGGTGCTGGAGACGGCCCCGCTCGACCTAGACGAGGCGTCACGGCAAGAAATAGAGGCGGCGCTGAGGGCTGCGCCGCGTATGACACGAGCGGCACTGCTCCAAAAGGCGTTGGGTCGGTGAAGATGCTGTGGAGTTGCTGTCTCTTGGAATCCTTTTTTTTTCTATCACCCTCTGCGTGAATACACCACCAACTGGTCGAGTGGAAATGAACAACCTTTTTGTTTTTTCACATTTCAGATGAACGGATGCCTGTTGAAATACCTACTGACGGCGTCGAACGTATTCGCATTGCACCGCCATGATGCGCTAGACGCGTGCGTCATGTTGTCCACTGTGTTTGACGTCTCCCCACTGCTCGCTTGCCTGTCTTCCTCCTCTACCTCGGTCATCTCTCCCTCTCCACTACTCACGCCTCGCACAATTCACCACCAGCAGTCAGTACACAAACACGCACCTCACACCCTCACCGTGTACACGCAATCGTCCGTGTTTGCGCTCCGCAGTTGACTCCGTCAAGTTGCCTGTCTACAATCTATCCATCGGCTGTTCTTTTTTTTGTGCTTCATTTTCCCTTGCCGAGTGCACCACTGCCTGTTCAGTGCCTTCTCTTCTCTTTTTTTTTCGTTTGTTTCCATCTTCTGTTCACCTTGCTGGCACCTCTTGTCTAGCAAAGCTCTTCTATTTCCGTTGACCACCCCTGTACTATATTTGCTTGCTTCACTCTTCATCCACCTTAGTCTTTGACACCACTTGTTTTATTGTTTGCTTGGCGTTCTCCTTCTGCTTGTAAGCGATTGTGTTTTTTCATTTTCTTTTTCTTTCTCCCTGCAAAGTGATCATCAGCTGCAAGCATACACCCATAAGCTGGCATCACTGACTTGCTGACCTTTGCGTCCTCCGCTTTGCAACAGCTCGCTTTACTCTGACCCGTCTCACAATCCTCTATTTTCGTACCATTGCGTTGCAGTGCTCTTCAATCCCGCTGCTTGTTTTTTGTTTGTTTGTTTCTTGTTCCTCATCTCTTGACAGTGCTTCACAGTTCGCAGTCGGGCCGTAAGAGTCCCAGAGTATCACCAGCCAATTCAAACAAGAGGGAGTGAGAGTGGTGCATCGTCGGCATGCCTTCGGGGAGGAAGAAGAACAAGTGGAGTGCACGCCAAGCACAGCGCACACCACCGCCACGCTCGCCGACCAGCCCGACCGCGTGCGGACTGGACACCTTCGCCAGCAACATCGAGGTTGACAACGCGGCTGTTGCGACGCTGCCCTCCGCCTCCTACGCGGTCAAGCAAACGAAGCTCGAGCGTGTGACGTCGACGTCTCTCGTTGGCGCGGACGCGGACGAGGAAATGGGCCACAGCGGCGGCAACAACACGAACGGCACGACCAGCGCCTCGCCGCCGCCTTCGCAGTCGTCGTCAAGCTCCGAGGGCGGAAACGTGCTGCGCTCCGCCGCGCCGCCTGCCGAGCCGCTTCTCTCCGTGCCGGAGACGCTGCTGGGCGACATCCGCAACGACGCCACAGCGGGTGATGCGCTGGAGTCGGAGGAGGCGCAGCTGGTGGCGGCCGTCGATGCAGCCATGGAAGCGCCGGGTGAGATCTTTTACGTGCAGCTGGACCCTGACGCGCAGCTGGTGACTGGGGTGCTGCCGGAGATGGAGCAGCTGCACGTGCAGTTGACGGGGCTGCGCCGGGTGCTGCGGCAGAGCGGGGCAGTGCTGCACGCACTGCGCGAGCGTGCCCTCGCCGCCGGCGATGACCCATGCGAGCACTACGCCACCCCGCCTTCGCAGACGCGGCGGTGGGTGTCGGAGCAGAGCCCCGTGGGCACCAGTGCTCGCGGCAGCGGTACGTCACCGACCAGCCAGCTGCCGTCATCCCGTGGTGAGGCGAGAGGGCAGCTCGCAGCCGGCGGCGCACGCACGCGCCAATCGCCGCGGTTCGCGCCGCACATGCGCACCGGTAGCGCTCTGTCCTACTCTCTTGTCGGGCAGACGCCGATGCATTCGCGCCGGCACGGCGACGGTGGCGGCGACAACGACGAGGACTCGGAGTGGTGCGACGCCGCGACCATCAACACATCCTCGGCCTCGACCACTGCGCAGAGCACGCCGTCGCTGCACCCGACGCTGATGCCGCCGCCGTCCTTCCAGTTTTACGAGGAGGACGAGCTCGACGACGACGGACGCAACAGCCACCGCTCAAGCGTCATTGGCGTGCGTCGCACCTACGTGGCGCGCTTCCGCCCCGACTCGGTGCCGTCGTCGATTCAGTCCACGCCGAACATGCAGCCCGCCAGCGTCTCCTACGCGCGCAGCGACGGTGGCGGTATCCTGTGCCTGCCGCCGTCGATGTCCTCCATGGCCCGCAGTGAGTCGCTGGCCCCGCGTCAGCAGCTTCAGCAGCAGCAATTGACGCAGCAGCTGTCCGCGCGGCACGCACTGCCGTCGCCAACCGTGGCGTCGCCTGGCGGCTCTGTCATGTCCCGCCTCGAGAACTCGCCGCTGCTGCCGCCGTCGACAAGCTCGGCGTGCCGCTTCGACCAGCGCAACAACGTGTCCAGCTCGTCGGCTCGTGTCGCCGCCACTCCCACCACTGCCACGCCAGCGCCGTCCGCACCGACGACAACGTCGTCAGCAGGGCAGACTGACGTCTCCGCGACGGGGCGGCTGAGCGAGGTGGAGAGGGCGGAGCTGGCGCGGCTGAGCCAGCGTGTGGCGGAGCTGTACCACCGACGTGGTGTGCTCCTGCAGAAGGCCGATCGCGTCCTCTGCCAACACGCACAGCAGCACGAGCGGTGGGAGGGCAACGAGGAGCGGCGTGGCTGCTACCGCTGTCGGCGGCTCTTCTCTCGCCTCACCCGTCGTCACCACTGCCGCCGCTGCGGCCGGCTGTGCTGCGCCGAGTGCAGCCGCTACGTCGGCAAGAAGCAGGACACGTCGTACGTTGCCCCGGTGAGCTCCGCGCGCGGCGGCGGCGGCGCAGCAGTGGCGCACCGTGTCATCATCAAGTCCGAGTACACAGCCCGCATGACCGCTGACGACCCGCACGTGCTCGCGGAAGAGAGCTTTGACGAGCACACCTATCCGCGTCGCGGCGCCGCTGCAGCAGCGACGGAGGCGAGCACGGCGGCGCTGGAGGTGGACGAGCAGCAGCTCGGTGACGTCTCCTTTTCCGAGTCCGCTTCATCTCCCGACAGCCGCGCTGGTCGCTCGCGCCAGCACAAGTGGGTGCGACTCTGCGCACCGTGCTACCAAGACTGTCTCCGCGCACGCCGCAACAATGTGCTGCAGTACCTGAAGAACGCCAACTTGTGCATCCTCGACGACGGCTTCTACTACTACCACGTCATGACAAAAGAGGAGCTCTGTCAGCTCTCCACCGCGCTCAGCAAGCCCGACTCTTTCAAGAAGCAGGTGGAGCTGATGTCGCACGTGGTGATGGAGCGCTCGGTCGACTACGTCGCAGCTGCGCCGGCGTACAGCGCACAGACCCTCGCCACCGCCATGCAGCACACGCCAGATGTGCTGCGTACACTGGGCGGCATCAGCGCGTACGCCTTTCGCTCCGCCCGGCAGACGGCAAACGACTACGTTGGCGGCTACTTCACCACGAGTCGCACGATCATGCCGGACAACCCAGTCGGCGCCGCCGCCGCCGCCTTGCGCGCGCACTCCGCCGAGCACGACGCGGACGGATTGGAGCCGCGCAACATCGGCGATGGAGAGTGCAGCGAGGCCGCCGTGGAGTCGCTTGACGACACGTGCAGCGAGACGCAGTCGCCCTCGTCGCCTGGCACGGATCAAGGCGACGAGGAGGAGGAGGCGAAGACGACAGCGTTCCAAGAGCAGATTAGCGATGTCGAAGAGGCGGAGACGTAGTCGTGCGCTCCAGCAGTGCGTGACGCAACTGCAGATGCCGCACCTGCAAGCGTGGCGTCCTTTCTCAGCTGTTGTTGACATTATTTTCTTTTTTTTTGTCTGTTGCGTTTCGTCTTACATATACACCACACACACATTTCTGCTTTTTTTTTTGCTTCAATAGATCCTAACAGTGTTTGTTGTCTTACTTTTGTTCTTCCCCCCGCCGTTCTTCCTTGGCGATGTCAGTGAAGCCACCTGACGCGTTGTCATCCTTCTGCTTTTTTTTGCGTTTTTCTCTCCTTTTCTTACTAACATCAACGCTTTGCTTTCACCACGTTCTGCTTTGTCTGCGAATTCAAGTGTGCTTTTTTATGTCTCGTACACTTTGTTTTCCGTTGTGCTTACTCATCTTCTCGTTGTGCCCACGACAGTTTTTATGCGCCACTCCGGCTGTCTTTGTGTCGCTGGATGCTTGAGTGCCGAGTCCGTGACGTCGTTGGGTCACTTCGCCTGCTTGCTTCAATTTGACAGTGTAAACTTCTTTTTCGTCAACATATTGTGCCCCTTCAGCTTTGAAAAAAAAAAGAAAAGAGCATCGAAAAAGTGGCTCTTTGCGGAAACAACCGCCCGTTCGTTTCCGCGAGTTGGGGACTGAAAAGCCAACGACACCGGCCAAAACGAAAGCAAAAGCACATGCAGGACGCACTTCCTCGACCCATTTCCTCCGTCACGTTTTCGCCCTCCCCTTTCCCTCACCGTCTCCTTCCACCCACATCTCGGTGCTGCCAGGCAAACCGGCCTCCTCTCTTGGGAAGAGACGCCTCCTCCCCCGCCAGCAGCCGCTGGTCCGTGGGCGAAAGGAAGATGCCCTTGAAGATAGCCCCGCGGCCAAACACATCCCCCCCCCCTCCTCAAGGAAAAAGAGAAGATATAAGCCAACCCGGAGGAATGGCCAGCACCGGCACATCCTCACACCCGCGGAGCCACGCGCACGGAACCCATAATGCAGCGAAACCATTCAGATACGCACGCCAACGGCCAACAAAAAAGCGCATTTTTGACAACCCCTATCGACTACCACTTGGGTTTTGACAACCGCACGAAAACAGAGATGGCAAGCTTCACAGTTTCACCCGTTGTTTTCTTGGGAAGCCGCGCTGCTGCCGTCATGGAGAGTAGTGCCGGACTTCACCACTACTCCCCGCTGGCTGCAACTTTCGAAACCTTTATGCACCACAAAGTTCAAACATATTGTTTGGATGCTTTTTCGCTCCTGCGGATTGGTCGTTTTTCAGGAGTGCAGTTTGCAAGGAATTCCCGTCACGCAAACTCATCACGGTGAGTGTTGTGATGTGGTCGATTAGCTCAGCTTGCAATACAGCAACTTGGTGATCTTTACGCGGTTCCCACCCAACACTGCGTCTTACAGCAATAGTTTCAAATCCAACGGACACTGGAGACGGTCGTCGCTCGCAGCACGATTTCGCCATGAACTGAAGAGCGAATCGTAACTTTACCTTCCAGTTGTCTTGTGGGCCCTTTCTGGAGCAAATCTGTTGCCTTCATGAGCTTCCCTTCCCAGACTGCAACAGCTTTTCAAAGCATTCACATGGTAGACAAGAACTGTGTCTTCTGTTTGAACATTAGTTATCGAGACGAAGCGAATAACTGGAATCGACTCTGTTTTATGCTCCCTGCAGCAGTTATCAAAATCACTGTTATTTTTGCGTTCTCTCAAAACAGGTATTGTCGTTGTAAAGCTCAAATCTACCTTTTTTTTGCTTCTGTGCAGGTTTATTGGCATGTGTGCATTCTTGAACATTCCATATTGTCTCTTAAGCCACGAAACAATCACCTTTTACCCGTTTCCATTCTACTGCAGACATTCAATTCGCAACACTCGATACTCCGCCACTATCACCAACCTAACTATCCACATGCATTTTCTTTCTCCATATCGCGTTCTCCTTCATCAACGGTGCTTAGTCCCCTTATCGTCTCCTAAAGCACCCAAAAAATCACCGCAGCCTCATCATTACTTCCGCGCCTACAACAGAAAACACACACAACAGCTTCCTTTACCAAACACCAATAAACCAAACCATCCAAATACACTCCACAGACAGAGTTTCCATCTAATTTCAATCGTTGTCTTAGTGAAACACGGTATTCTGCCACATGTTCAAGAGACCACACCTTCCCTACAAATTGAAAAACTACTGGAACTCCTCTACAGACGCTTCACCGCCAATCATCATTTCCTTTTCTTGCAGCTGCGACTACCTTCTCCATCACTACTCTCCCCAGACCACCACACACACAAAAAAAATAATAATAATAAAGCCACACCACGCGTGTTGTTCCCTTTCTGCGCGCGGTGCCGGCAGCGACCGAGGCGGCGCGACGACACTCAATTCGATCCAGGTTTTGAAGTGACAAAACAAAACCAATTAAGAAAAACTCTAAGCCTTTTTTT
>AUXI01000535.1:0-17198 GCA_000482105.1 Crithidia acanthocephali | reverse complement strand
AAGCATACCCATACCAGGCAGCGAAGAAAAGGAAAAAAAAAAAAACAAGAATAGCATAGATGAGTGAAAACAGCACTTTAGATAGACTTTAATAGGGTGTAAAAAAAAAATAAAAAAATAGTTAGATTGGAAAACAAGGTAGCTTCGTGACGGAAGAAAACTAGCTCAGCTGCTGAACAACAGCAAGAAACAGAATCACACCTTTATCGAAGAGACAGAAAACAAAAGCTTCCTTTTACGCTGCAGGGAAGTCGATGTCGTGCTTTTCGATGCAAGAAACACACTTAATGATTACAAAGGCAAAAGAGAATCGCAATCAAACAAACAACTACAAAAAAGGGAGAAAGAAGAAGGTAGAAAAAAAATGCACAGCTTGAAAAATGACCCACGTTTGAAGAGGCTTTTTGCCTCGTTGATCAAAGAACATACTGCCGCACTTGCAAAAAAAAAAAAAGAGTAAAAAAAAGAAGTAAAAGTATGACCGTCAACTACACACACACACATATATATATGAGAATTAAAAGTACGCATCAAAAGCGGTGAAAGAGGAGGAGAAAAAAAAAAGGTAGCTTTGCTTGGACGAAAAGATGAATAAACGTTATGTTGGAGGCAGAGATGGGAGAATATGCCCTGCAGTAAACCATAAGAGAAACAAGAAAAAAAAAATGAGGAGAATGTCACCTCAGTCGTAACTGAACTCCACTGCGAGAAGCTCACAGAGCTTCTTTTGTGTCGTTACCATGCCGCTATCAAAGAACAAAAAAAAGAAGAGAAGACCAAAAAAAGCAAGCAACCACCACGACAGCAGAAAGAGAGAGAGCCGGGATAAATTGCAGAGACAAGACGAGCATACGCAGCATTGAAATAAAAACAAGCAAACAAACAAACAAAGAGATCCGTTTATATCCGTTGTTTCTGCTCCTTCCCTACTCGTGCGCCTCTTCGCCCTTCCTTTCCTGCTTTACACGATGTGCACTTCTTCTATTCCTCCGCAGGCGCAGCTTTGCCGCGGAGCTGGTTCGTGAAGCCCACTGCCCACGCACCAACAAAGCCGGCCGCAAACACGGGCACGGCTGGTGGAAAAAGCACACCCGAGACGAGAGCCCCCGTCCACGCAGCGAGGCCGGCCATCCCGCAGTTCGCCGCTGTCTGCTTGGAGCTCATGTACGCCTTGTACTTGAGCATGTCCTCATTCCCCACCTGCGTTGCCACGAACGCCGCGAAGTGCTGGCAGTTCGCATCGGTGAGGTCGTAGTGATCGAAGCTCGACTCGTGGTAGCCGAGCTGCTCCGCAATATCGTAGAGCGTCCGCATCTCCTCCTCCGACAGCTCCGCCACCCAGACCCCACATTCCTTGTCCATCGCCGCCCCGAGAGGCGCCACGTAGACGCCGAGGCCGGTGTTGTCCTTGTGCAGCACCAGGGTCCACAGCGGGTGTGCCTGCATCGCACGGTAGAGGTTCGGGTGCGTGACGCGAGCCCGCGGGCAGACGCTGCGTAAGTCTTCGGAGAAGCCCAGGGAAATGGCGGCGTGGGTCACGAAGCCTTTGGTGGTGTGGTGGAGGTAGGAGCCCGGCGGGACGCTGCGGTTGGAGAACTCCGGGTCACAGCGGGGGCGCATGAGCGAGGACATCTTGGGGGAGAAAAAAAGAGCTTTCTTGTTTTTTTTTCTTCTGCGTTGAGTCGTTTGTGCTGTGCGAGAGACGAAGTTTAATGAGGCGGAGTGTCAGAGAAAAAGTGCAGAATGTGATCGAAGGGAGAAGCACGCAGCTACACAGCTTTCACGCTCTGCCACAAGAAAGAGAAAGAGAGAGAGAGAGAGAGAGAGAGAGAGAGAGAGATAAAGAAAACAAAGGAATTAAGAAACCGCGGGAAAGCCTCCGCACGCAGGAAACATGTAGAAAGACCGTGAAAAGGTACTGATAACATGCCAATATCAAAAAAGAAAAAAAAGTGCCTTTTTTCAGGAGAAGGCGAGGAGAAACGTTGTGATATTGACAAACCTCTCCACCATACGTCTGCTCCATGTCAGAGTACTATTTCAAACGAGTCACGCAATTGGAGGCATGAAACACTCTTCTCAACAACAACAAAAAACAAAAAAATAATAACAACAGCCTCGTCCTCCAAACGCAACGACAGCTTCTTCTCGCACAGCGTATCGGCCGCGGTGCATCTCCCAGCTGGCGCTGCACCGCACGGACGCACCACGACCACACACGCCTCGTGGGCATTGAAGGATCTTTTTTTTGTTTCCTGTGGTGCTTCGTGTAGAGCTTTTGTGACCACCTCACTGACGCTTTTTCGTGTACGCGTCTCCCTCCGTCTCCACCGCCTCCGCCGCCTCCACCGCCTTTGCACGCTGCGTGTCACCGTGATCGGCAGCCGCGCCGTCCCCTGCCGCGTGCTGCATGGCCTCCACCAGCCTCTCCCCTTCCCGCTCCAGCTTCTCGCGCTGTCGTCGAATGCGTTTGCGTGCACGCAGGACCGCCTCATCTTGCCGTCCCATGCGTATTATGATCAGGACGGCATCGACGAGCATCATCGTGACCAGCCCCACCACCGCGTAGAGCGTGCACCACTCCGTGGACCGGCCACGCAGGTAGCCCATGTAGTACCCCACCCCAGCTCCGGTAAGGGCCATAATTTGAATGTCAAAGCCAATGGAGGCATCGCGCAGAAACAGTGCGTAGGACTTGGCGGACTGCTCCGTCTTTACACCCGATGCGGTGATTTGACTGCTCGAGTGGCGGTGGCCCCCGGCACCAGACAGCCCGGTCAGCACTTCTGTCCGCATGCGCGATGGGTCCAGCACGCCGTAGTCGCCCAACTCCACTGTCGCTAAGGAGCTGCGCACGGCTTCCTGGTGCGCGGCGGCGGCTGCGGCAGCGGCAGTGCTGCCGTGGACCGCACTCGTCGTACTCTGCCCCGTCCCACCTGCCTGTCCATGAGCGCGGGTGGCGAGGAGGGTGTAGTAGTACTTGTTGGCTGCCTCGTCGATCGCGTCGATGCGGGCATTCTTGCGCAGTCGATCCGGGTTGTCGTCGACCTGCGTAACGGCGGGGTTGATGATGAGGGAGATGACCGGTGTGGAGGCGGCGGCTGCAGCGGCATTTGACGTGTGACCGTCACTGGAGACACTAAGGAGGGTGGGGTGTGACGACGCCTCGTTGCGGCGACGGCAGCGGGCAGCGACCATCGCCATTGTCAGCGGTGCAGCCACCGCTGCTGCCGCTGCTGCGGTGCTGCTTCGCTCCTCACCGGTCGTTTCGCCTGTCTCGAGCCCCTCTGAGCCCTCCGCATCGCAGGACGAAAGAACGGTGCGGACGAGATCCCACGGCACCAGCAAGTCGTAGTCGTGAAAGCACACTGCAATCGGCGCCGCTGCGGACACCTTCGACGACGCGCCGCGATCTGCTGCGGAGGAAGTGGACAGCACCGCACCGGCCGCACTCGCCGGCTCGCCGCCGACTAACAGTTGTTCCTTCCGCAGCTGGTGGCGTCGTAGTTGCTTGCAAAGATACACAACGCTCCACAGCGAGGTCAGATCACGCACGACGAGGGCCAGCGAGCGCGGCTGGCGCAGCGCGGCGGCACGCTTCGAGTTCGACAGTGCTGCAAGGGCAAGACGAACTGTCGCCAGTGGACCGGTGGAGGCGACAGGTGAAGTCTCCACCTTCGCTGCGGCTGCTGCCTCAACAGCAGTAGCAGTGGGAGCAGCAGTAACCGTTGGTTGGTGGCGGTGGCGCAGGAGTTCATCGAGTCGCGCGCTGGCCTCTCGTGCTGCGTCGTGCTGCTTTGACAGCGCGTTGCGGAAGAGCGATGCCCGCTTCGGCAACGTGGACGGCTGGGCGGGGGTCGGCACTGCCCGCTTAATGGCCTCGTCCTCTTGCACTTCTGTGGTGTGCTGGGGTGCGGCGGCAGTGTCGACCGCGACGGTGAGTTCTCCGCAGTACCACCGCACCGCCTCCTGCACCTGTGTAATGGCCGAAGGCAGCTGCAGCGGTGCGGGCAGGGCCGCCGGTGCACGTGCGTCCTCCTCCCCCTTTACTTCCTGTGTGCGCATCAGAAGTTGCTGCTGTGCGGTGAGGTAAATCCACAGTGCGTTGTCGAGCTGCGATGGCGTTTGCGTGTGGACGAGGCAGCGCAGTCGCTGCGCCATAAAGGCATCGATAGCGGTGGTGGCGGGGGTGGATGCCGCTCCTGCCGCTGCCGCTGCCGCTGCTGCTGCATCCATCAACTCACACAGAGCGGGCGTAATCGCACAAAGAAACACCATCGCTGTGGGTCGCCGGCTGGAAAACTGCAATATATATTATATATAAAACACCACCGTGAAATTGCGTAGCGACGCAATAGTACGCTTGAATGCAAAAGTCGAGAGAGAGAGAGAAAAGGTGTGGCGCTCCGTGTGTGTTTTCCGTTGGTGCACCCGTGCACGGTGTGGATATTCCTCAGAAAGACTCACAAAGTACTCCTCTTGTTCTCTTATTTTCTGATCGTTGCTTCTGTCGGACAAAGAGAAGAGAAAGAAAGAGAAAAAAAAAGTGAAAAGCGAACAGAAAGAAAAGGGGGGGGGGGGGAGGAAGAAAGTAAGAGAAGAGTACTTTGCAGTTGTCATCGGACTACATATTCATTCACATACTCACTGATTACACAATCAATGGAGCTTGTTTACGTGGCAAGCTGGAAAAAGCATCAGCCAGTGATCAGCGAGACGAAGCAGGAAAGCTGCCAGCACTGTGAGAGCATTGCCCGCCATCGTGTTGCGCATAACCAGCACCAAAGAAAAAAAAATAAAGAAGAAAAAATCGTTTGAACAGATGTAACACCACACAAGTTAAAAAAGCAGAACAGAGGTTTATAGTTTCTATTGCTTCAGTCCAAAGACGGAGAGAATGTGCATTGCAAGAATTAAAAAAAAAATCCTCATCAACACACCTTAACAACCAACAACAACAACAACAAGAAGGAGAGACGGACAAAACAACTTAACACTACGAACCCTTGCCAGCAAACTCAGAAAAAAAAAAGGACACACACACTGCTTTGAAGAAACAAGCTTGTGCGTCCTTACGCATCGCCCAGCACCGCCACCGCCTGTTGGGCGTAGGTCGCCACAATTGTCTGCATACCGTGCTGCACCGCGGCGGCCGCGCTGTCCGCGGCGCCGTACTCCACGCACACGCTGACCACGGCAGGCGCCATCACAGCCTGCGCCTTCGCTGCACTCCACCCAACGCTCTGTCTGCTGCTGCTCGACGCTTCCCGCGCTGCTTGTGAAGTCGGTCCGTGCTTGCCGTTCCACTGCTCCCAAAAGAAGGCCTCCAGTGCTTCCATCACCGTCTCGCACGTGTTGCTGCTCTGCTGCTCGTCTGCTGCATCAGCACGTGCTTCGGCAGAGTCCATCACGCACAGCAACACGCCGGACACGCAATTCGCACTCACCACACGGCCACCAACGCACGCACTCAAAGGCAAATGGCTGTCCACGATGGCCGTCAGCGTCTGTTGCGCCGCTGCCATCGCCTGTGCATCCGCGAGATCAACGGCGACGATGGCGGTGTAGTGAGCGTGGGACATCGCCGGTGTGGTGATGGTGCTGGGTGGAACATCCACGGCACACGTGTCGTTGTCGTCGTCGCCGTCGTTAATGACAGCCACCGCATTGGCCAGCGGAGCAGCATTTGGGGCATACGAGGAGGCGGATGGAAGCTTGTTTGCGGAGATCAGCCGAACACCGCCGTCACGCCGCACACGCAGTCGACGCAGGGTGGCTGCTTCACAGCAGTACAGCGACACCCGCGTCATCAGCGGCACCGCAGCAGCCGCAGCAGCCACAGACGTCGCATCCCAGCGCTGCACCGGGATGTGTGCGAGCTGATCTGTTTGGAAGAGACGCGCCGCAAGCGGCACCGCCGCTGCTTCACCCTCTATTTTCGCGTTTGTCGGTGCGCTGAGCCACAAGAGCTGATCATTGCGGAGATCACTGAGTGGACCTTCCGCGAGCGCTGCGCGCGTCTCCGGCTGACTACAGGTGGCGGAGGGCAGGAGGAGCTGCGCCAGCCAGCGCTCCTTTTCATTGCGGAAGAGACTCGCCAACGCACGTCGGGCCCGCGCTTCATCTTCCCCAGCAGCAGACCCGCGTCCTGCAGCGGTTGCATCCTCCGGTGGATGGAAGTACGCGTGTACATCCGACTGACTGCTGACGAAGATGTACACACTCGTGAGCTGCAGCACCGTCGCTTCCAGCGAGGCAGACGATGCGGTTGAAGCCGCTGCGGGACTCCACACGACGTGCTGGTGAATGGAGGCGTCATACACGACGCGCGACGCCGATGCTGCGTGACGCTGTGCACACCGGGCTGCCGTGGCAGGAGCCGCAACGCTCGCCTGTGCTGCCGTGTCCGCCGCAGCAGAGAGGCAGCGCATGACGTCACCCAGCTTAACGGGTGTTGCGGCTGTCGGACCGCTACGCGCAACAAAAGCAGATTGCGCGAGCGCCGCCTTCGTGCCCAGCTGCTGCAGCACGCCGGCGTTCATCGCCGCTGTCAGCGATGCCTCGAGCGTGTGGAAACAGTCCCAACCAACCTCTTTCGCCGCCTCCGTAGACAGCCGACTTCGAGAGGTAAACGAGGAGCTGTTGCTGATGCAGTTCGACGAACGGCTGGGAGGTGGGCGAGGACGCGCGCGCAACAGCACCGGCACGTCGCCACTTTCCACGGCCAACATCGCCTGCACCTCGTAGAGTGGGACACGTGCAGCGGAGCATCCACGACTGAAGGACGCCGCTCGCACATCCCCCGACGCAGGCGTCACGCCGCGCGCTGCTGTCCAGAGGCTGCCCAGCATCAACGACCCGGACGCTCTGGATTTCCCTACAGTCGTGTTTTTACTTGCAGCGTCCGCGGTGGCGTGCATGGCGCGTCCCGCCGCCTCGTCCATCATACAGAGGCTAAACTCGCTCATCGACCCGCGCAGCACTGCACGGGTGAGTAGCGCCGCGGCACGTCTGGCCATCGCCCGTGCCACCGCCCGACACCGCCGCTGCTGCGGATCCACCGCCGCATCGTGGCTGTAGCGGGAGACGGAGGTGCTGACGGCGGCGCGCGCGGGCAGCACGCACTGCGCAGCCGCCTGCAGCGCATTTCGATCGCCATGCGCCAACTGCGTCCAGAGAGCTAAGTAGTCCGTAATGCGCGGCACGCAGAGCTGCGCGAAGACGTTCACCTCGTGTGGACGCAGTGGGAGTGGCGCGGGCCGCCGCAGCGCAGAAGAGGCTGACGCCGCCGCCGCACCACCACCAACAGCAGCAGTGGTGGTTGCCGCCGCTACCGCCGCCGCGTCCTTTCCCTCCGTCTTGGCGCACTTCACCAACTTGCCGTAAATATCCATCACGGTGTTCTCCTCACTCGGAAGAATTGGGCGGCTGTGCTCGCGGGTGTTGTCCTCGTTGCCGCAGCTGATGCTGCTGAAGCTGTCCGCGGCGTCCCTGTCGTCATCGCTGCTGCGACTGCGGCGGGTGCCGGCAGCGGTGGCGGTGCCCTGGCGTGGACCCGGCCGCGGCGTGAAGCTGTCCGCCAAGGTTGCGTCGCCAGCTGCTGTTGCTGTTGCGGCTGCGGCTACGGCTGCCTCGATGTTGATCGGTGGAATGTGCACTGTGGTGTGACGATCCCTCGACCCACCGGAAGACGTAGAGTGCCGCACTCCATCGCTGCTGCGGCGGCTGTTGTTGTGGGTGCCGTGCGTCCTCTTCTCCTTGTCCTCATCCTCGTCACTGTCCGCACCACTGGCGATGCCGTACTCCTCGACTTCCTCACCTCCTTCCACGTCGACGTCGCCGCCGTCGTCACCGTTGCTGTCGCTGCTGTGGCGCCCGCCCTCCGTGCTGCGCTTCGTGCGCCGCTTAATGTGGCTGTACTCGAGCATCGGTGCGCTGCTGCTGCTACGGCTGCCGTCGCTCTCGTCCTCCGCCTCTTCTGCAGTGGGCGGATGGGCCTTTGGTGTAGTGGTCGTGGTGGCGTCTCCATGACTCGTTGAGGCGGCCGCCGTGGCTGCCGTTGGCTCTCTGCGAGAGGCGAAAGGACTGCCTACGCCACCAGTCAACCCTGTCGCTGCGGCGTTCGGCATGGACGTGTGAAAGCGCATCTGCGGAATGGCCGCTGCGCCGCTGCCAGAGTTGGGTGTCGGTCCCCCGGGCCGACTCGGGAAGAGTTTGGACATGGACGGCGAGGCGGTGCGGTCATCACTCCCGCCTCTCCCCACCGCGTGCGGCTCCACCGTCTCGGCCGAGTTATCCCGTCCACCCGGCGCATCAGCGCAGGCGAACGCGTCTGCTGCGCCGTTGACGGATGTCGTCTGCAGCGTGGCAGGCGACTCTACCACGACTCGAGACGTCTGCGAGTTGCAGCGGCGTTCGTCGTTGTCGCCGTAGTCGTCCGGCAGCGGCACGACGTTGCACGACGCGGTCTCTGGCAGCGCGAGGACTGGGTGGAGTGGAATGGGGGAGTCGGGTACGTGTTCGGCGTGCTTTTCCTCCTCTTCCTCTCCTGCTGTTGCTGTTGCTCCGTCCGTCGTCTTGCGGCTGACGTGCTGCTTCGTCGCCTCTGCGCGCACCGCTGCCTCTTCCTTTTCCTTCTCTTCTCGCTGCTTCTGCTGATCTGCGGCGGCTTCGGCGTACAGCCGGCTCGTGTGCATCGCGTGCACGAGCTGACGAGCCTCGGCAATGACACTCGGCACACCAGCTCCCAACTGCTCTTCATTGTACGCCATTGAAGACGCATCGGACGCTCCTCTCGTCTCTCCACCTTCTTCGTCTTCCTCCGCGTTGTCGTCGTTTTCGCTGTAGAATACACTGCTGCAGGTGGACACAGACTCCTGCGCCATCTTCTCCAGCCAATCTTCTCCGCTTTCCGACAGTGCGTCCTGCGCACTGTCGTCCGCGGCTGTGCTTTTGCTGGCCTCCCCCACCACCGTCCTTCTGTGTGCATCGTCCTCCAGCGCCGCCTGCCAGTGCACGGCGCGCCGGCGTGCCTGCTGACAGCGTCGAAGCATTGTCTGCCGGTGCTGCGTCAGTGCCGCGAATAACTCCTGACTCGCGTCCACCAGCGCCAGCGCAGCGACTTCGTCGTGGTAGGGTGGGCAGTACACCTCGAGGACCTCCATTAAGTTGATCGGACAGCCGGACTGACGCAGCAGCGCTGCATCCGTCCACCCTCCAACGTTTCCGCCATCCGCACCACCACCACCACCACCGCCTGTGATGCCAGCGGCGATGTCCGACTTGGTCGGCGACGACGCCGGAGGGGTGCGTCCATGCGCAGAGGAGGAGGAGGAGGCGCGTACGTCGTCTGCGTCGTCAGCACTGCCGTCGTGACTGCCACCACCGCTGTTGCTGCGGCCACTACCACCGTCCTCGTCGCTTGCTGCGTCGTCCTCGCCGTTGTCGTCGTTGCTGGCGTAGTCATACTCATCCGTGTAATAGTCGTCCCTCTCCGCTGCCCCATCACCGCTGCTGTTGCCTCTCTCGCCGTCCTCACCGCTGTCCTCACCGCCTGTGCCCCGCTCCGCGTCTGTGAAGCTGTCGTGGTGTTGGGAGGACTTCCGATATGTGTCAGATCGACTCGTCTCCTGCGCTGTCGCATGCCCTGATGTGTCCGACGTGTTGAAGCTCAGCGCACCACGACCTACCGGGGAGCTGCTATCGCCCACAAAAGTTGCGGTGACGGGGCTGCCAAGCGATCCTGCGTCATCGCCCGGCCTGGCCAGTCCGGCTGCGGTGGGGAAGCGCGCGTAGGCCGCCCGCCACACGCGGAAGCCGAAGAACTCCGGAAAGGTAGGGAAGAAGAGTACACGCTTGTTTGGACATCGCTCCTCCAACTCCTCCGCTGTCACGAGGGGGTCGGAGTTGGCGTGGCAGAGGTTTAAATACCACCCTTGCTGCTGCTGCTGCTGCTGCTGCGAGGACGTCAACGCGTCCCCTGACTTCAACTCGAGTTGCGCCGCCAGCCCCATCGACTTGAGAAACTGCAGGCAGTGCGCGGGTTCCATCATCAGCTGGTCTGCAAGGTCCGCCACGGCCATGGCATCCCGCACACGCAACTTCGGATACACGTAGTAGTTCGGCAGCACCAAATCCAAGACGGCACGGTAGCGGGCGTAGGTGAAGGACTGGAAGACGACGGCGCGCTGCAGCGGTGTCAACCGGCCGGACTTGCACAGCTCGAAGAAGGCAAACCAGCGCCGGGTGGACCAGCAGTAGATGAGCTCCAACGCTGCCCGTACGGGTTGGGCTTCCATCATGTGCGGCTGCTTCTCCAACTCGCGGTTTACCTGAGCCAGGTTGACGCTCTCCGCCGGCGGCTCAGGGCACAGCCGCGGCGTGCCATCTACCGTGATGCTGTGGAAGCGGCAGAAGGTCGCCCGGTCTTCGACCTTCATCTCCTGGTTCAGCCCGTACAGGAGCAGCAGCACCGAGAAGAACTCCGCATTGCGGTGTCGCTGCTCCGCTCGGTAGAAGACCGTCAAGTCTGTAAAACACTGCGACATCGACTCCAAGAACTGTTTCTTGTCCTGCATAAACCGCTGGCAGCCTTTTGGGGTGAGGCAGAGGTAGGCGCCGCCGACGGCAAGGGCAGCCGCCGTGAACTCCAGCCACCGCACACGCCGGTAACTCTCGCGGCGCAGGTCTTCGACGGGGAGCTGCCTGCCCGTTTCGCTGTCCACGTAGCCCTTCACACTCACGTTGCTGGGCGGCAGCTGTGGTCCCCAGGTTGTGCGAATACCGCGAAAGCGATCCCACAGATAGTTCCAGATGCGGAACGGGTCGGTGTAGACGAGGGCGGTGTGCGGGACGCGCAGGTAGTGCTCCACCAAGAAGTGCATCGTCTTTTCGAGGGCGAGGGGGGTGCGTTGGTGGTGCGGGTCGATGATTTTGCCTGCGGCGGAGCGGCTGTACGCCTCCACCTGACCGGGCAGAACACGCTTCGTATCGGCGGTGGCGAACGACGTGGACGTATTGCTGCTGCTGGTGGTGTTGAACAGCGTGATGTTCTCGAACTCTTCACGGCGCTCGCGCTGCGCCGGGTCACCGCCGCACAGGCCGCGGTAGCGTCCGCGGATGAGTGGCTTCGCCGCCCAGTCATCACGCAGCTTGCAGAAGTCGGAGAAGGGCATCAGCGAGAGCGTAGAGGCGATGTGAGCATCGGAGTACGGCTGAGCTGCTGCACTCTGCTGCTCTGCTGCTGCTGCTGCTGCTGCTGCTGCTGCTGCCCCGGTGGAAGGGAGGAGCTGAGCACCGGTGGTTGCATCTGCAAAGTCTTTCTGTGAAAAAAAAAGAAAATTAAGATTAGAGTACGAAATACACTCGTACCGTGTGCTTGCTACGTGCTGCTGATGTGGTCTATGGAGTGGAAGTTGAGCACCGACCTATGTGTCGATGGAAACAAACAAACAAACAAACAAAAAAAAACTGCTTCTTCAGGTATGGGGATGCGTCGAACAAACGTCAGGCGGCAAAGAGGCGGGCGGAGATTTGACATACGCATGCATGTCTGCGCACTCGTCGCATCGCGAGACTATCAAAAAAGGAAGAGTGGTGCATTAAAACGGCTTGACACTTGATGAGCTGTACACAAAAAGAATAAGGGACGAGGCTGAAATCCCGCTTTATGACGTGCTGGCGGGTCACGAAAGCCTTGAATCCGAGTACGAGGTATTAACATCTATGTGCAACAGGCACTTTCAACGTGGATTCAGTATGGTACACAAGTCTATCTATTGGGGCTGGAGGAAAAAAAAGAAAAGAAAACCGAACAGAGCAGACAGAAACAAGTCCCTAGGCTGACTCGCTACTCCGTCACGTGTGCCACGCCATCACGAAGTACGTGCTCTACTACGTGCATCACACACGCATTGAGCAGCAATGCCAGCGGCCCCTCGTTCCCCACCTTGACTGAGACGGTGGTACCTGTTGAAGAGGATCGCTGCTTGGTGCCTTCCGGCAGTGTTTGCGTTTGACCATCCGCCTTGGGCTGACGGAGGGATCTTATCCACCTCGCGAGACCCATCGCAAGTGACACCTCCTCCTCTTCCTCCTCCGGTGGCTCGACCTCCGTTTGCAGTGCAGGTGCTGGCGGGCCCACCACGGGCTTGTCGGAGTGACCATCGTGCCCCTCACGCACCTCTCCCTTCACGGCGCTCTGCGCGTCTCCGAGGGTCGCGAAGAACTGTTGTACGTACTCACCCATGACTGTCTGCAGCTCTGCCAGCTCCGCTGCTGGCCACACAACAGGTTTGGACAGGGTGAAGTGGGTCGTGCGCATCTCGTCCACAGTATGTGGTGCCAGCTCCAGTTCTTCGTCTGCGGTGGTTGCTGTGTCCGTGGCAGCGACACCGTACCCATACGGGACTTGTCCTCGCTGCAGCACATCCACGTAGGTCGGCGGTGGTGGGGAGGCAGCAGTGGCCGCTGCGGCTGTGGCTGCGGCTGCGGCTGCGGCTGCGCTGGTCAGATCGGACCATCCCCCCGCAAGGCCCAACACCTCACGTGCAATGTGATCGCACTCCGCCTTCACATCCGGTGCAACGTCCGCGTCGTTGAGAGAGTTGACGGACGTCGGATTTGCAGACTCCGATGGAGCTGCGTACGGTTCGTAGTAGTACGGTTGTGGTTGTTGCTGCTGATAGTGCTGCCACGTGTACGCTGTGTAGCCTGCATTCTCTGGATAATTGTAGTACGGTGTGTCGCCTTCTGCTGCGTAGACTTGCGCAGCCCTGAGAGCACGCAGATGCTGTTGTTGCTGCTGTTGCGTTCTGAAATCCTCTCTCTCCTGCTGGGTCGGCTCCACCACAGCGGGCATCGTCAGCGTAGACAGTGTGGCGTGGAGGGCGGAGGGGAGCTGCTGCACAAAGTCCATCAGCTGCGCTCGCACACGCAGCACACACTGCGCCATGCGTGCCCGCTGATCTGCTTCGTGTTGCTGCGCGGCTTCACGGAGGCACCGCGTGCACGCCTCGCGGTGTCGCGTGTCCAACTCTGCCTTCAAGTCCTCCAGCGCCGTCTTCGCCTGCGCGCGAAGGGCCTTCGTAAAGTCGCGCCTCTGCTTCTCTGCCTCTTTTCGTTGATCCGCCAGCGCGAGCTGTGCTTTGGCCAACGCGTCGTGCTGCGCCTTGCGTTCCTTTACGAGGGTGCGGACGGCATTACGCTTTGTCTGCAGCTCCTGCGTGACAGCGCTGTGCGAGGCGAGCAGGTGCTGCACGGTGTCGTACAGTGCAGCGAGTGTACGCGGGACTGAGGCCCCGTCGTTGGCCTCGCCCGTGCGGAGGTGGACAGAAGGGTTGGGGAGTGGAGTGCTTCCCTCCATCACCGGCTGCGACCCAGCTGGGTTCCGACGGCCCTTGACGTGGAGAAGTGACGCTGCTTCAAGGCCCAGTCGAGGAGCCTTGTCTCGCCGAGGTGGATCCTGCCACCCGGCAACACCGTCGATAAGACCATCGTTTCGCTTCCCCTTGAAAACACTGCAGGGTCGTCCACGCTACGGTCTGGTGCAGCTGCGTCGTCCGTAGCGTCGACCGCCGACATCGCCACAGATGCCACGATTTCTGAGTCCCACGACGATGACGATGATCGAGATGACCTCGACGACATTCCAGAGGCTGCTCCTGCTGCGGTAGCTTCAGCGGTGGGTGGATCAAGTCGCCCATCTCGATCGTTTGACGCGAGCTGTGCTGCATCTCGAGGCAGCCATGAAGAAGCCGCCGTTGCTCCTCCGGCCGATAATGGCTGCGGCGGTGGCTGCTGCGGTGAGGTGGTGCGCCATAAGAGATCTGCGAGACGCAGCACCCCGCGCTGCGTCTCCATGCGACGCTCGGCGGCCCGTTGCGCGGATGCCCGCAACACACGCACCTGCTGCTCCGTACGCTGCGCTTTCGTTGCCGTGGCCAGCCGCTCCCGCAGCGCGTCCTTCAACGCCTCCTTTGTCTCCACGAGTTGGTTCGTCTGCTGCGCAGCGGCGACGGCCATCGCGTGCACTCGCCCGCGCAGCTCCTCTCGCTCCTCTACAACGCTTTGGTGTTCCGCGTCCAGCTGGTCGAGCTTTTCTCGCAGGGCTTTCACTTCCCGCTGTGTGGCTTCCAGAGCACCGTCGCTGTCGCTGCGCTGCTGCTCGGATGCACGCAGTCGCTGCTGCAGCGCCGCCAGGCCTTCCTGGAAGAGCTGCTGCTGCTCCAAAAACTGCGCCTGCGTCTGCACCGCACTCTCGCGCATCACACGGTGTAATTCATCGCGCTCCGCGAGTGCGCTGGTCAGCTGTGCTGCCACGTCTCGCCTGCCCGCCTCGGCCGCCAGCAACGCGCTCTCGACTGCTTCGCTGCCTTTCATGCAGCCTTCCACTTGCTGCAGCAGCTGCTGCTGGGCGTCGTCCTGCGCCGTCAGCATGTTCTCCCGCTCTGCTGATGACGCCTGCTGCAGCTGCTCGATTTCCGCTTCCTTTGACGCCAACGCGTTCTCCAGCTGCCGCCGCTGCTGCTGAAGGAGCTCGACGCTGCCGGCCAGGTGCGTCGCGCGCTGCTCCGCATGCGTCTGCTGCAGCGTGGCAGCTGCCAGCGACTCCGTCAACTCCTGTATTTCGGCACGTTGCACCGCGACGGCTTCTTCGGTGCGCTGATGCACCGCCCGTAGCTCCGCCAGGTCCTTCTGCGCCAGGCTGACGCGCGCCTTCCACTGTTCCACCTGCGTCTCCAGCTGCAGCTGCATGCGCGTGAGCTGCTGCAGGAGTTGCGCCTCGTGCCCGCTGCGGGTCTGCTCGTCCGCTGCCTCCTGCAGAGCCGCCTCCGTCAGCCGCTGCTGCGCGGCCAGCTCCTCTCGCCACCGATCCTGGGCCGTGGCGTGCTCGTCCATCAACGTCTGCTCACGCAGGCGAGCCTCGTGCAGTTGCCGTTGCAGCGCACCGTGCTCGGCGGCTGCGGAGGAGGCGGAGGAGGCGTTGGCAGCCGTCGCAGCTCGCAGCTGCGTCTCCAGCTGATCTGCCAGGGCTACCACTTCGCCCTGCAAGCTGGCCAACTCCGCCTTATGCTGCCGTTCCTGTCGACGCTGCGCGCGGCTTGCGTTGTGCAGCTCACGCGTCAGGTAGTCGATGTGCTCCCGTGTGGTGCGCTGCTCCTCGCGCTTTTCGTCGTGGGCGGTGTCGAGTTGGAACTCGAGCTGCGCCACCCGTGCCTGAGCAGCGGCGAGGGCCGCAGAGAGTGTCGATCCACCGTCATCGGTGCTGTGCTTGTGATCGGGCGGTGCCACACCCGCTGCACTCTCCGTCGTGGACGTCGATTCGTCCGCGGTGGTGTTGTCCGTGCGAGACGCCTCCGCAGCTTTTTGCGGCACCGGTTTCACGCGTCTCTCGGACGATGGAGGTGCCAGCTGTGCCTTCACGGCCGCCAGCTCTGCGTCCTTTTCGGCGAGTGCCTCCTGCAGCGCAGCAACAACATCCACGGCGGCGTGTGCGGCAGCCAGCGGGTGCGAAGGGGAGTTGGCCGTGGACAGCCGGATCGGCGACGCACGCAATGCATCAACTTGCTGCGCCGCCTTGTGCGTGGCCTGCGTTGTCGGCTGTTCCTTCCACCATCGCACCGGCGTAGGCGGCTGCGATGGCGAGCGTGTCGACATGACTTTGTGGTCAGCAGCGGTTGGTGAGTGTCGAACGGTGCGCTGCGCCTCCGGTGTACCGCTGATCTCCGCTGCATTGGAAAACAACAGCGACTGCGCCACACCAGTCCCAGCCCCTGCTGCTGCTGCTGCTGACTGCGGTGGAGTCGAAGACGGAGGGGAGTCTCTCGTTGCAACTTCACGCGATGCGTCGTTTGTGTCTGCCCTGCGCCGTCGCAAGGTTTCGTTCTCCGCCTCCAGTGCGGCGATGGCCTGCGCGAGTTCGTGAATCAAGTCGTCCTTCTGCTGCAAGGAGGAGAGGACACGCAGCGCCACGTCTTCGTCCTCGTCGTCCTCGCCGTCCGCATCGTCCTCGAGCTGGCTGCCGCTGTGACCCGATGTCCCGCTGCGTGCGGCATCGCTGGAAGGACGCACCGGTGGACTCATGGAAGACGATGACGTGGCCCTTGACGGGTGCTGTGGTTGGTGCGAGAGTTGTTCGCGCGCGGCACGAGGAGGTGGAGAGGAGGAGGACACGTGCTGCTGCTGCTGTTGCTGTGGTTGTTGAAGCGGTGGGACTTGAAAGCGATCTGATGAAAGGCCGACCCTGCCACTGGCAGGTGCGTTCGCTGCACTGCGTGGTGCAGCGACTTCACCTCTCACATCCGCCGTCGTCTGCAGTAGTGGTGGTGGTGGGGCCACGTTGCTGACTCTGCTTGACTGCAAGGTTGGCTCCGTGCTTGCAGCAGCCTGCACAGGTGGTCGTAGCACGTTTGAATGCGTTGGTGCACCGCGCGTGGCGGTCGTGGAAGCGTTGCTTTTTTGGCCCCTCGACGTTGCAGAAGACGTCGTGAAATCCGCATCCGTCGACTTCGTGCTGACAGGAATTAGTGACGACTCGGTGGTGGGTGCCGGTCGCGCTGGCAGTCGGCGCAGCGCCGCGGAGGCGAGCTGGTAGGTGCTGAGCGACGAACGCGCCGCCGTCCGCTGGTCCGAATTGTTCCCCACGGTAGACACCTCCTGTGTTGGGTCGTGTGTCGAGACATCCGTGTGATCTTCAGACTCATCAGCGGAGTCCATATGGATCGTCGTGGTCACCGCTGCGCCGCCTTCGACAGATGCGGCTGCAGCTGCGGCTGCGTCGGCATGGGTCGGCGAGGGAGATGGGGAGTCGACAATAAAAGGGCTCGATAGATGCCATGGCGCCGCACCGGAGGGTGGCGACGAGTGGAGCATCGGTACGACTGCACTGGATAAGCCGTGATGGTGATGGGGACAAGCTAAAATAAAAGAGCAGCGGCAACAAAAGAACAACGTGACTGGTGAACGACGCTGGTGATCAAAGTAAGATAGAGAGAGATCTAGAAAAGAAAAATGTGTACTGGAAAAGGTGGAAAACGAAAACGATAACTGTGTGCAATTGACAACTCCTTTGTCACGTCTATGGCTATGGAAGCGTCTCGCTAGTGCGTACAGGTACAGTGAGAGGTTTGGAATGCAGCAGACTCTCGTACGTTGCTCTCCTTCGATGGTACACACCGAAAGAAGGTGTGTGTGTGTGT
>AUXI01000534.1:0-17253 GCA_000482105.1 Crithidia acanthocephali | reverse complement strand
GCGGTGAGACGGAAACCTCCCGGGTGGGCGTGCGTGAATGCGGCGCGGTCGTGGCCGTCCCCCGCGGTGTCGCACTCCCAGACGGTGGCGTTGTTGTCGTCGTGTTTGTCGTGGTGAAGGGGGGAGACTTTGCTGGTGAGTTGTCCAACACGGGGCGGACGGCGGTCGGGCTGCCGTGCCGCTCCGTGCGCGATGGTGACAAGGTCGGTGTCTTGACGGGCAGCGCCTCCTCCTCTGCGACTGACGTTCGTGACAGGCCAGCGGCGTGCGGTGGAACCTGCACGGTTGAATCAGCGGTGTCAGCGCCAGCTTCTGCGGCAGCCTCGTGCGGCTTGTGTGGGTTGGGGATCATGGTCACCGTCGGGTGCCCGCTGAGGCCTTGTGTTTGCGTTGGTGTGACCGTCGTGGTGGTGGCCGGTGCGTTGGACGGAGCAGCGTCTCGAGCTGTGGTGGTCGGCAGTGCTGGATCACGTTTGACGGACACCGGGATGAGTGGGGCCGACCTCGGCACACGCGACACCCCTCCTGCCTCAGCAGCGGCAGTGGCAGTGGTGATGCTGCCGGAGGTACTCACGGAGGCTGCCGTGTGTTGCGGTCGCGTGGCAGGTGATGGCAGCGCGGTCGTGCAGCGCGAGCTCGGCCCTGTCCGCGCCACAGCCTCCGAGCTGCCTCTCTCCCCCGATCGCACAAAAGGCTTACGCTGGGTGTGGATCGCTGGCAGTCCTGGCGTGGAAGAAGATGCCGGTGTGACCACTTTTGAATCGGCACGCGGTGTGGTGAGGGGCGGTGGAGGTGCGGCGTCGCTGTTCGTCACGGTGGTGGTGGTTGGCCGCTCCGGCAATGATGGAAAAGCCGGCTCAGCACCCTCCTCCACTGTGGGGACAGGAGACGGGGCAGGCGTGGCAAGCACCGCGTGCACCGAGGTTGTCGTCCCACCGCCCTTGCCTCTCTGCGGTGCAGCTAAATGGTTCTCACTTGAGGTTGGAGCGGCGTGGGTGGAGGTCGTCCTCTGCGATGGCGCATCGCGTGTCCGCACCCGCGGCGAGGGCCGCTTCGAGTCGCACGACAGCGGCGTCACTGGCCCATTCGCCTCATTCGCCCTGCGCAGCCGCAGACGTGAGCTCCGCTGCGACGGCGCCGACGCCTCGCGCGGTGGTGAAATCTGCGGCGTGGCGCCGCGGCCGCACGTCACGGCAGAGTTGCGGGAGTGCGTGGTGGCGCCAGATTTGGTGATGCCGCCAGACGTGGACAGCTCCAGCTCCAGGCACGTCATTGCCAGTCCATCCCGTGACTGTGGGACGCCGTTGATGGAGAGCAGCGGTGGCGTGCGCAGGGAGTCGCTGAGAGCGCTGCGGCCACCCTCACTCAGCGCGGAGGAGAGGGAGTACTGAAACCCACGCGCGTCCGTCTGCTGGGAGTTGATGGAGTAGCTGCGCGGACGCGTCCTGCACCGTACGACCGATTGCGGCAGCTGCGGCGGCGGCGGCTGCGCACCGCTCGCGCTGTTCTGCGAGACGAGCGAGGCGGAGCGGGTGGTGTGCGGCTGCACGTGTGACGGGTTGTGCGACTCGTTGTATCGCGCACGGCGCAGCAGGCCCTTGGCGATCTTCTTCTGCCGTTGCGCAGACTGCAGCGTCGCCATGGAAGGGGAGGTCTCCGCTTCGCCTCCGTGTCCGCTCAACGAGCCCTGTCGGCTGTGCGGTGTCATGAAAGACGGCGAGTTGGACGCGGAGAGGGTGATGTTGGCGTTGCCGAGCGTGTGCGTCGAGGGCAGCCCCACGGTGTTGATACTAGCGCCTTTCAAATCCATTTTGCCTGCAAGCGCCACTTTATTTTGCCGCCGCTGGTCTTTGCGCTGCTGCTGCTCCTGCTTGATGCGCTTCAGCTTCTCCCAGTAGTCCGCCTCCCAGAAGGTCTCCTCCGCGTCTGGCACGGGCCGGCGCGCGCGGACGGCGTTGGTGGCCAGCTCCAGTGTCTCGTCGATGGGCACCAGCTTGAGGTAGTCGAAGGGGTCGAAGGTCTGCGTCTCTGCAGCAACAAGCGGCGCACTTGCCTCGCCCGCGGTTTCCTTGCTTAGCCGAATGACGGGTAGGTCGTTGTAGGCACCAGCCAGCTGGCTCACGGAGCAGCCGGTGGCCTCGCTGAGCTGGATGACCGTAGGTGGCTTGTACACGATGCTGAAGCTGTTGAACTTGGTCTGAGCGAGGTAGGGGGTGCGGGTGATTACGGCGGTCCAGGGATCTGCGGCGCTGCTCACGCGGGACGTCGGGCTTCCAGGCGAGTTTGGCTGCCAGGGCAGCACCATTCGTGGTGCGGGAGGCGAGGAAGCGTCAGGACGTGTGGTGGCTGCATGTTGAGTCGCAGACATAGAGTAGCGAGAACAGCTTGTGCGGCGAAACTCGAGACACTGTTGTGAAAAAAGGAGCTACAGAAAAAAATGAGGGGCGGCAAACTCCACGGCCGTTCTCATACAATCTACGGTGGTAAAAGAGAAAAAAAAAGGATATAGCTTTATAAAACAATAGTAAGCAAACAAGAACCAGTAACAGCGCTCGCCCTCTAATCGTTGTTGAGAAGCTCTGTAAACAGTGTTTTGCTTCTTTGTTGAAATAAGTGAAAAAAGGTTGTTGTTGTTTTTTGAGGCAGCTTGGTGAGGGATGCGCGCAGCAAGATCAACCGACTGCTGCGGTGAGGCGTGCGTGTTTGTTATTGTCAGAAGCGGAGGTCGAAACAGAAACCGAGACGCCAGTTCTTGTGTATGAATCCGACCCAAGGAAAAAAAGGCCACGAAGTGATAAAAATTGGAAGAAACTGTGAAAGACTGGCCCAAAGCCCAGGGCCTGCTCTTGTACGAAATAATAAGTGTGGTGTAATAAATGATATGAAATGTAAGGTTATATAAATATGCGTGTTGATACGGAGTGCCAAGAAAACAAAAAGGAGCTACAAAAATAAAAGTAAAAGGTTTAACGTGTGACCAAAATGTGTAAACCAACAGAAAAAGAAAGATGTGCGTCGCTCTGAGAAAGCAACTCAACGGCTCTATCGCGCTTGCCACAGAGAAACAACTTCTTACCTGCAACTGTGGGAGAAAAAAAAAGAAAAAAAAGGGAGGCGAGAAAGAAGTAGCAGCGGAGATAAAACTGAAGACATCGCGAACCATTCGGAGGGACAAATGACACCGCGAACGAGTGAAGCCACGAAGTGCCATCGAGGTGCAATGTATCCTTTTTTTTCCCCCCATCCGAAGATGAAAACTTTTCGTAAAATAAAAAAAAGAAGGGCTACTTCACGTGCCGCCGTGATAGGCGAGGGGGAGGCTGTGTCTCCCTCACTGCGCGCCGCAGCGAGTAGTGGCGGGCCACATAAGGCCATCAAGCGCAGTCGATGCGCAGAGCGACCAGTTATGGTGCATGCAACAATGCAGTTTTCTTTCTTCTTTTCTGCCTCCAGTCTAATCCATTAATCTGAAGCACTTCATCGTAGATCACTGACACAAAACAAAACACAAACAAAAAAAAACGGACACGCACACAAACACACACGTGATCGCATCAGATATGCAGATTGTGGAGCATGTACCGTGGCAAAACGCGGCTACGACACAAAGAAAAAAAAAGCCGCATCTGAAAATCTATACAGAAGCGATCGGCTTGTCTGCCTGATGCTGATCGCCGTCCCATTAATTGCTCTTCGAAAAGTAAAAAAAACGTCAAGTGTGCTTATCTATTCATTGAGCAAGTTTCAATACCACCGGCCACGTCTCTCCCACCAAGCACACTTCTTTTCAGTAGCCGTTCGACTGGTTCACCGTGGAGCCGGGAGATGGCGATGAAGCACCACGCGAGCCTGCACTGCGCTCCACAGAGGCGAGAAGCGTCGATGGACGAAAGAGGGGTGGGCGGGTGGCGTTCGGTGGGGCACTGCCGCCCACACCGCCACCACCTCCACGCAGCGGCTGCTGCTGTGCGTGACCAGCCGTTTTTGCGGCGCCAGCGGTGGTGGCCGCCGTTGCCGTCGAGGGTGACGCCCCACCTGCCCCACCGGTGTACCCGACCCAATTCTTGCCGCTCCCCCGTTCCCCACTTCCTGCGCTGCCCGCCCCATGATGCAGCGCATCCGTCAGCACAGACATGCTCGTCTCCAGCAAAGGGGCCGCCAGCGCCGACGGTGACCACGGGCACAACACCGTAGAGTCCAGCGGCAGCAACGGATCCACATCAGCCGGCGCCGCTGCCGGCATCTCCTCCTCGTCCCCGCCGGCAGCAGAAGAGAACGTCAGCAAACTGCGCAAGTAAGACAGCACGACCTGAAGCCGTTGAGCCTGCGTGGCGTCGGCTGCGGTGGCCGCACTGCACACCTGCAGTGCCTCCTCATACCGCTGCATCAAGATGTAAAAGGCGATGAGCACCGACTCGCGTTGATGGATGTCCTCAGCAGCCTGCAGCGTGCGCTCAATCGTGGCCGCCACCGGGCTGCCCACCTCCACCCACCCACGCAGGTCAGAGACGTCGCGGGCCGCGAGGGCGGCAAAGGCGAGGGGCTGCGCCGCGAGATCCTGCAGCAGCGGCGACCCGCGCATGGCCTCGTAGAGCGCCGCAATCAAGCGGTGCGAGCCGATACGCACGGCGACGCACAGCAGCCGCATCGACACCGACAGCGGCACCCGCTCCGCTGCGGCAGTGTAGACAGCGAGGCAAGACGGGGCCGCGTGCACCAGCACATCCAGCGCCGCCACGTTGGCGAGGCCGTTCAACACCGGTGCCAGAAGATCCGTCATGGGCGGTGCCCCGAGGTGGTGGACGGCGGTGCCGAGGTGGAACAGCGGCGGCGCGTCTGCCGCCTCTTCGCTCTCCGGCTGCGCTGCCGGGTTGATGCCGTGGTCTACGGCGTAGCAGGCGAACGCCCACACGTTCAACTCGATCGACTGCCCAAAGAGGAGGAGGAAGGACTCACGCCACTGGCACTGCTGCTTCTGTGCGGCGGGCGGCGGCACCGCGACGTCGGCGTCCCCCGCAACCCCCATGGCGTGGTAGCTGTAGTAGAGGATGAAGAGCGCGTACTCTGTGGTGAGGGTATCCATCCTACTCAGCACCGACGCCATCGTGCACGAGGGGTCGGCGACGGAGAGGCCCAGCTGGCGGAGCAGAACGTCGACGCACAGCTGCGTGGGAGACTCCCACATCGCCAACTCCGACACCGCACTCTGGTAGACGCTGCCGCTGCGAAATGTGTCCCGCATGAGCGATGTCCACTGCCCCTGTGCGACCTTGCGGAGCGCCGTCGCCTCCTCCAGTCGCAGCACCTCGCGCAGCGGCCGCGTGACGGTGTCCACTACGCCGAGTCGCAGCAGCAGCACGTAGGCGGACAGCTGCCGGTACAGCCGTGCCGCACGCTGCAGGAGTCGGTAGGGCAGACTTTCGCTCGGTGCGAGGTCGGTGACACTCAGCGACTCGTGCTGGCGGCGCAGCAGCGCATAGAGGGCGTGCTGCGCCTGCATGAGCCGATGCAGCAGTGTCGCCGCGTCATCCTCGGTGGACATTTGCTGTGCTGCGGCGTGCAACTCGCGCAGAAAACCCTCGCAGGTGCGGCAATGCTGCGCCAGGTCGTTCTCCGGACTCGCAATGATGGCCTCCGCAAGACCCGCGAACCCAGTAGCGACAGCGGCGGCAGGGCCGACTTGTGAGGTGTGCACCGGTGAGCTGCGTGGCAGTGTCGCCACGTACAGCGGACCGCCGCCGCGGGTGCTTTGGGTGAGTACGTGAAACTGCCCTCGCTCAAAGCGCACGCCATACAGCTGCTCATCGTACGGCATCCACTGCAGCCGCCACTGCATCGAGGCGAGCGGCGAAGCGTCGATTGTGTTGCCGTCGTCGTTCGCAGCGCTCACGCGCACCGTGCCGAAGTACAGCCGCGACAGGTGTCCGCCTCCTGCCTGCGTGCCGCTCGTGAAGGCGATGTGGAGCACCGGCGCACGAGGATCGGCATGGACATAAAGGTCCTGCACGACAATCGGCTGTCCATCCGCATCTTTCAGTTGCGTGTGCAGCGCTTGTTTCACCGTCATGGTCGTCTCTGCAGGAAACTCACGCTCACATTTCGTGGCAGTCATTTCGCCCGACTGCTGCTGGTGCTGCTGCGACTCCTCGTTGTCGTTACTGTTGTCGTCAGGTGCCGCGCTGCTGCCCGCCGCCGTTGCCTCCGCGCACAGTGCCGCCACCAGTGAGCCATCCGCGTAGATCACCCACAGCGTCGACCCGCCGCTCCACGCCACCCGTCGCGGGACAGCCGCAGTAGCGGCAGCTGGCAGCTGCAGTGTGTGCAGAACGTGCAGGTTGCTGCGTTGGTTTGCCGCGGCAAAGGCACGCTGCACCGCTGCGGGGGACGACGACAGCGACGTTTGCTGCTGCTGCTGCTGCTGCTCATCGGTGCCAGTGTCTTCCGTGCTGCCCTCGATGCCACTGAGGGCGGTGTTCACCATCCCGCACAACACTGGCACACCGCTGGACAACACCACAGTCACCTCTGCTCGGCCGACGCGTCCAGGTCCCATGCAGCAGACTTGCTGTTCATCAAAGCGCATCGTCTGCAGCTTGCCCAGCTGCGGCGTGCAGGTGCAGAGCGTTTGGGTGTCCGCCATGAAGGCGGCGACGTCGAGGTCAGCACCGCCGGACATGTCCGACGACGCCACTCGGAAGCACTGCATCGGGCACGCAGCAGGATCCGCTGGGGCAGCCTCCCTTGCAGGGGCAGCATCCACACCGAGCCGCACCTCAGCCAGCCGCTGGCAGCCAGAGAGGAAAACCACCTTGGAGGGGCCCTCCGCACGTACCGGGTAGGCGGCGGTGGGGTCTGCCCGGGAGGCCACGAGCGGTGTGACGCGGCAGGCAATGGTGCCACTGGCACTGACGGCCGCCTCGGCGACGCACTCGCGCTGCGTGTCCATTGCGGTGTCGGCCAGCTGAGCGCCGGCGTACGTCTGAGCCATCACTCGCGATGGCAGCGGCTGCGCGTCATCCTGGTCTGTGGCGGCAGGGTCAAGGACAAGATGGTCGATGCCGTTGAGGAAGGAGACGACCATGCTGTTGTCGTGGCCGCAGAATTGAGCCGCGTCGACGGGCTGCACCGTCAATCGACGCTTCTGCAGCATTGCGGAGTCGTACGAGAACGCCGCAAATACTTTTGTTGTTGTGCTATTACGGTTGCTTCTGTTCAGAAAGCCCGCTCCAAAGTAGCAGTGTAGTTCCTCAGCGCGACGCTCTGTGCGTGATCAAAACCCTCTGCAGAGCGCAAACACTGCTGCTTCAACCGACGAGTTATCGTAATTGCTTTTTGGGTGCTTTACGATATCCAGCACGCAGGATGTGCAGTCGAGTCAGTTGGAAAGCAGTAAGATATTATGTAGCAGCAATAAAGAAAAGATACGAGCAGATAAGGAAAGGGAAGATTGGCTGCAGAGAGAGAAGCGAAGTTTATGTGGAATGTGCTGCCTGCAGGCGCCATTGCACAAAAAAAAAGGTTCCAAAGGGCAACGAAAGTGATTTCGCTTTTACAGCTACCCGTCGAAAACAAGAAAAACAAATTTTCTAGTAGTTGAGCTTTCGTGTCGGTTTCAGCGAAGCGACAACCATGCGTGTTGATAATTTTGTTCATGTGAAATGAAAAATGGCAGCAGCACAACAGAGCACACTCTCTTTGTAGACAAAAAAAAAGAGAAAAGAGCACTACGGTGCTCGCGACACTTCTGAAAGTGATGCACAACATCCTGCTATGCACGGTTCAGACTCGCATTTCACGCAGTATCGTAAGAGTTGTTTTCCTCCCAGTGTCGGCACAGCTGCAAAAACAGCTTTGCCGTTAGCACGGCGTCAACCATCGCCCCGTGGAACCCCGCCGCGCGCTCCGCGGCGCCTTCGATCCCCACAAACTTACAAATTGCGTTGAGGTTGCACGCGACGTGCGGGTACGCCGCGCGTGCCCACTTCATCGAACACGTGAGCGGGTACTGCGCATCCCACACGACGTAGTACCCGCAGCTCTGCAGGTGGCGCTCGAGAAACATCGCGTCAAAGGACGCGTTGTGGGCCACGATGGGTGGCAGCTGAACCGCCAGCAGCTGCGTACACCCCAACACACTCACACTCTCCGCCAGCTGAGAAACGGAGGACGACGACAACGGCGACGCGGAGCCGCTGTCCATGGCGATGTTATGCATAAACCTCGCCAGCTCGCGGGCCACGACAGGCCACTCGTCGCACGCCTGCACCCTCTCCCACGTGATGCCGTGGACGGCGGTGGTGAGAGAGTTGAGCGCCGCGGGACGTGAGGGGCGGATGTAGCGATGAAAGCGGCGGGCCCCACGTGCCCAAAAGCCATCAAGGCCGCTGAAAAGTGTGCTGGAGGGGAGGGACCCGCCGTCGAGGCTGCCCACCGTCTCGGGCGAGTACCACGTGAGCGGAGACGACGCAGTGGAGGAGAGCCCCTCCGTGACGGCGGCGTTGACCGTAGCGGGCGACGGTGGCTGGGGAGGGTTCCAGCGCAGCTCCACACACCCAATTTCGACGATCTCGTTCTTGTCCGGGTCCAGACCCGTCGTCTCGAGGTCGACCACGACGCAGCTGAACGCTCCACGAGCCGCCGCACGCCTCGCAGAATGGCTGTCCGATGCTGCCAAAGTCGCCGTATCGATCAAGAGACTGTCGACTGCCGATTTCCGACGGTGTCTTTGAGGAGGGGTGGCAGAGATCGCGCACAAGGGGCAAACGCTGAGCGCGGCGCTGGTGCTCTGACCGATGGATCGGAGAGCTGGGTGTCGCTTTCAGGCTGCGACGCACACTGCGGCGTCGGCGGCGTAGCGTCATCGACATCCACAACCTCAGCGGTGTGTATGCTCGAATCGTGACCCATCCACGCACGCGTCAATGCGGCAATGCTGCTCGATGCCGCAGTAGAAGGTGCTTTATCCCTCTTCTGAGGCACCGCTTTCACCTTGACCGATGTCTTCTTGTGCCGGTCATCCTTTCTCAAGCGCAGGCTCTGGAGCAAATCATCAAAGCTACTCATGCTTCTCGAACAGAGACAAAAAAGTTAGGAAGCTATGTGAACAGCAAGCGGATGTCAGGAAGAACAAGAGATGAGAATGCACAATTCGATTGACATGAGTTCATGGCTTGCAGTGTAAACTTCGGTGATTTTCAAGACGGCGCTTGCTGCTTGGCAAGGCACGTCGATTTATGAACATCTTGCTGGTGTCTTGTGTATGTATTCCATGGATGATGCAAAAAAAAAAAAGGCAATGCAACAAAAGGACAGCCAATACGTAGATCACTGTTTTTTTCCCCGTCGTTTCATCCGAAGCCGCCACCTCAACGCCAACGGAGAGCAGCAGACGGCAGCTGGTGCGTGGCCTCACTGCTACACAGTGCTCCACTAAGAAAACCATACCAGCAAACCCAACAGCGCACAAAGATGCCTCGGTAAAGCTTCTGTGAACGGCGTGATATCTATCGGTTTCTTGATGAGGTGACGTAGACAGCTTTTGACGAAAAGAAAAAGGTTGTCCCTATTCAGAAGAGCAGCTCAGTGACAGAGTCTGCTCTAACAAGAAGGCGACTCGAAGTTCCCCAGTTCTCCACAATTTAAGAAAGCAGCAAGCATCAGCTGCTGCGATACGTTAATGTTTCTTCTTTTCTTTTTAAGTTGATAGTATTCCGCATACGAACCGAAGGTAATTATGCAACAGAGCAAAAAAATAAAAAATAACACAAATAGAATCAAACGTTACCAGAGAATGGACAGCAAAAGATCAGATCTACAAGATCAGGAAAACGCCAAAACGGAAGAAGGTTGTCAGCTAGTGTACGACTTCACGATGCAGGAAACAGAAAAGCGAAGCGAACTCGCGCACACAATGAAGAGGTAGGAGGGGAGAAAGAAAAAGGCGGAGACCAAAACTAGGGTAGGCGTAGCAGCTTGCCATATGTGTGTCGAGAAGATAGTGACAGACTATTGATGATGAAAGAAGAAAAAAGCTTCTTTTTTGTGTGTGTGTGCGAGGGTTGAAAGAGGTGTTTTTCTTGTAGTTGATGTGTGTTTGTATCATGCTCAAACGCACGTCCACTCATTCCTTCTTCTCTCTCTCTTAATAAGAAGACTGTCGGCGGCGACGACCAGTCGTGGGCCGCAGCTGGTTGTCGAACAAACGAGCACACTGACCTAAGATACCCACAATGGCCATCCACTGAATCGGCTTGCTCGATAGGAAGAGCAGACACCCGACGTTGAGCACCATCGACCCGACCACAACAAAGCCAGGCGAGCTGCCCATCTTGCGGCCCTTCCACAACAGCACCAACAGCGAAATCTGCGCTGGCAGAGTGATGGATGCCTGGAGGAGGGCATACGCAATCTTCTGCAAGCGCAACAGGATCGACAGCGTGGCCCCCATCTGCCAGGCGTTCCAGATGGTGCAGAGCCACAGCAGCACGAAGGCGCACGCTACAGGTGGGAAGTAGCGGAAGTTGTGTTCCCGCAGTCCGAAGAACATGACCTCGTCATTCACGAAGAGGAGGAGGAAGAGAGAGGACACGACGTAGATGGCAGGCTCGCTGTCGTTGCCGTAAAAGTTGATGGCGCACAGCAGCGCCACCGCCAGCTCCGTCGAGAAGTTCAGAATCACACCCATCCACAGGGCGGTGTTCCTGTCCACCTCCTTGCACTTGGGCAGCAGCGGACGGCCGCTGAGGCGAGTGTTGAGCAGCACCGCCAGTCCCAAATGCAGAACGACGACGATGGCGAGGAGGCGCAGGCTGCCCTGCTCGTACATGTCCCAGAGCGTGGCGACGCGGTCCGGTGCATACTGCAGCACCTCCTGCTGCGCCGCAATCGAGCGATTGAACTGCAGGAAGGCGAGGGGGACGAGCAGCACCGAGACGCCGTACACGACGAACAGCACCGTCCCACTCACCTCACGGAAGTGCGTCACGTCGATGAGCAGTAGCACCGTGAAGACGACGCCGAGCATCATCAAGAAGAAGATGAAGGTGGGGGCGGCCTGCACAAAGCCCGTGATGCCCAGCCCCAGCGCCGCCGCCGTCAACAGCCACCAGGCGACACGCGCGGCGCCTGGGACGCGCTGCACAAAAGGCAAGCGGGCTCCGACGAGCAGCAGCAGTCCCGCCGCGGTGGCGTAGCGGCTGCCGTCGGCAAACTCGAAGTCGTAGTCGAAGTCCGAGGCCGACTCCTCCATCACCCGCGTTGGCTGAACAGCGAGGAGGACGACGCCCAGCATGGCGACCCAGCGGGAGATGGTGCGCAGCGGGTACACCGCCGGGTACTTGGCCTGCAGCCGCCACCACACTGGGATGGTGAGGAGGGCGTAGGTGGCGCAGAAGGTGCCGGCGGCGATGTGCCACAGCTCATCCTCCGACACGTAGCTCTGCGTGAGAAACTCGTAGGTGGCTCGCTGCACGTTGCGGATCGTCAGCACCGCGATGATGCCGGCGCTGGCCGCGTACATGTAAAACATCCGCCGCGCCGCCTCCATCTTCACGCGACGGCGCCGCCCGATCTCGAAGGTGGCGATGAGGTGGCTGGCGAAAAGCACCACCCACCACCCCCCGGTGATCTCCATCACGAGCATCGCGCTGCGGATCGGCGAGTTGCCGTCGTCGGTCTCGAGCTCCGCGGCGTAGTAGGAGCTGGTCACCTCAACAAGGAACGTGACAAACTTCGCCACGTAGCAGGAGGCGATGAGCGACGCGGAGTTGGTCGGTAGGGCTCCGTTGGCGTGCATGCGGCATGGCACCGCAATACCCACGGCACTCGTGAAGGCCACGAGCAGCGCCGGGTAGACGCCCTCCTCTTTCTGTGAGTACAGCACGTGCTCGACAAACGTGACCTGGAGGGCAAGGAGAAACAGCAGGATCGTGACCGGTGTTTTGTTCGGCGAGAACGCCATAGTGAAGCTCATGCAGCCCAGCACGTAGCACCACAGCACCGACACGGCCACCACAGGCGTTGGCACCACCGCCAGCTCGCCGAAGACGCGCAGGTCGACGACGATGAAGGAGTAGGTGCGGTACATCCACCACAACAGCATCAGACTAGAGAAGACGGTGAAGGTGAACATCGGTCCACCGTTGGTGCGGTCGAGCAGAAAGAGGTTGAAGCCCATCACAGCCAGCACGCACGGGAGGTAAAAGACGCCCGGCACGCTGCCGAGGATGCAGAAGAGGATAATAGAGACGCAGCTCCCCAGCAGCACCGGCGTGCGCTGCAGCATGTACTTCTTCTTGGTCACATCACCGCCTCTGCTGTCCACGTCGATAAGTCGCTTGATCTCGATGGCGACGTAGGCCGCGATGTAGAGCGCCAGCAGCAGCACAATAGCGTTGAAAGGAAACGGCAAACCCGAGAAGAGGTACGCGTAGCGGGAGGTGAGCACGCGGTAGACGCCCCAGTGCACGCCTGTCAGCAGCACCGTCGCGAGGACGGGAAGGCGGTAGGAGCCGACGAGGTCCATCAGACCTAGCGGGTCGTATTCCAGCTGCTGTGCCAGGCTGTAGGCGGTGTCCGGCGGCGAGGCGAGGAACCAGAGGCTGTGCACCGGAGAAACGCAGAAGTACGCCAGCCCACCGCAGATCAGCCCGAGGGAGTTGAGCAGGTTGGCCAGAACGTGCTCCGGCCAGTTGCTCTGGAAGCTGTTGTACACCGCCACCGGAAGGATGACGACGAGGCAGCTGAAGATGAGTGCTTCCACCTGCTCGTTGAGCTGCATGGGGGAGCCGGTGGACGACGCCGCGTCGGAGTTCTGCGACGACTCGCCATCGTCCTCCACGGCGTCGCCGTCGTTGCCGTCCGCCTCCGCCGCTCCGCCGCGGCGCTGCTCCGCGCCGTCTTTCATGCGCGCGTGCACGCCACCGACGCCAACCACCGCCGAGGTATCCTGCACCACGTGCGACTCCGTGCTCTCCTCAGCCGGTGCCGCGCCGTCGCCGGAAACGACGACCAGGAAGCTGCTCTTCAGGGGGCAGTAAAAGAAATTGTGCAGGGTGCAGACGACGCCGAGGAAGAAGAAGGGCGCGTAGCGGGAGCCGACGAGCGCTGTGGTGGTGGCCAGCAGCGGGGGGAGGGCCACGACCGGCGCCACGGCGAAGACGAGCCGCTCCAGCGCGCACAGGACGTTGGGGAACGTCTCCTGCACCCAGCGAAAGTGCTGCACCGCGGCGGCGACAACGATGAGGAGGAGAAAGCCGAGGTCGGTGATCATCAGCATCGGACCAAAGGACGTCACGGCGGCGTGGAAGTTGGAGAGCAGCAGTGACAGGAAAACACCACAGCAGCGCCAAGCAGCACGAAGATGGTGGTGCGGTGATAGTCGAGGTAGTCAGAGATGTACACCAGCACGATGCCACAGAGGAGCACCGTGAAGGAAAAGGTGGACATGAGGGGCAACACACCGAAGAGGGTGGCAAAGAACAGCAAGGCCAGCCGCACCACGTGACGCGGCGAGCCGACACGGAACTCGACGTGCCGGCGGAGGCCACGTGACGTGCCCGCAGGAGCCACGCCAGCACCGGTGCTGCGGCGCGGCCGGTTCTCGCGGGCGTAGCCGTCATCGTCGTCTCCGCTGTGTGCGCCGCCGTGCTCGCGGAGCGGGGCCGTCGTGCCGAACCTCTGCTCGTACCGCTTCTCCGTCTCCCGCCGCAGTTGCGTCTTGACCCAGTGCTGCGAGGTGGCCGCGATGGCCTCATCCACCACCTCCTCGCGCGTCGCCTCGTGCGGGATAAACGTGTTCGGCGGGGGCTGCACCGGCGCTGCCGCGGGTGCGGACGGCGTGGCGTGCTGCTCGCTGAGGACGGTGGCGGTGGAGGCGCCTGTGAATAGCTGCCGTAAACTGGGTACGACGGGTAAGCACCTGCGTTGCCGGGGGACGGGGCGTTGGGGGAGGAGGTCGAAGCGGCAGCGGGTGTGCTGTGAGCGCCGCTACCACCGCTGAACGGCGTGAAGGAAGGCGGGTAGGTCGGCTGTTTCCCCTGCTGCGGTTGTGGTGGTTGCTGCTGGTGCTGCGGTGGTGAGTATGGACCCGGAGGATACGTAGGGTAGCCACCAGTGTACTGCGTTTGCGGCTGCTGTGGCTGCGGCTGCGGTTGCGGATAAGCTGTGTACGGCGTTGCGTGCTGCGCTGCGGCAGAAGGAGACCCATGCTGGCCTTGTGGAGGCGGTGGCGGGTACGGCGGTGCTTGCGTTGGGCGAGCACCGTTGCCAGCTGCGAAGGCTGGGCGGGCCTCGTACGGGCTGTGGGGATTCGACATTTAAGCAAGCTTCTTACAAAGAAAAGAAAGGAAAAAAAAAGGAAGCGCTCAGCTTGTGAGTGCGAACAAAAACAACAGTTTTGACTGACGTCAATGCAGTTGCGTCGAAGAAGAGCAGGTCGTTGAGAGACGGAATGATGCCAGAGACGCAGACAGATGGAGTGCTCCAGGAGGTACGAAGGGTTGCGGCCTGCCGTTTGATGCTGCTTCGCTGAGATGATTCGGTGTTTCAGGAGCCGTGCTCAACACTTGTCCCCGATCTACTGAGCTGAGTCGACAAGAAAGACAGATGACACAGCAAAAAGAAATAAACAACAGAGGAATTTTTTTTTTTTACTGTTGTGTACCAGCTGGAGGAACGGAAAGAGTGCGGTGTACAGTGATGTAAAAAGCGAAGAGAAAAGAAAAAAAGCATGAGAGGGGGTTGAAAAGACAGAGAAATGATTTATTCCAGCCACAGTGCTTGAATAGCACCATCGACTGCTTTATGATTGTGAAACAGGAACAAGCGAAAGGTGAGGTGGATTACTCCGACACGCTTTCTAGCTTCTTCCACCTCACACTAATTGGTGACCAGCCGAAAGCAGCTCCTCTGCAACGACTTTCGGAGCAGTTGTTGCCCTGTCTCCGCAAGCGATGATCCTACAACTCGATGACCATGCCTCAAGTGTTTGCTCGTTAAACTCACTCTGTCAATGTCCTTCTGTGTATGTGGGGGTGGATGACTGTGCATGTTCTCTTTTCTGCTTTATTCGCAAAACCATAGTTTAAGGATTACGCCGGTAGGGCCGCGTCTTACATTAGTAAAACGAAAGACACTTAGGAAAACAAAGAAAAGAAGAGCTTACTCGAGGGAAAAAAAAGACAAACAACTAGTGCAAGCACATTGCTTGCTGTGAGACCAGCAGCGACAACAACCCACACGTGGGCAGGCAAGCTATTTTTTTTTTTTTACGACAGCTTTGGTGGTTTACGCTGCCGCTTTCTTTGCCTTGAGAGAGGCACCGCCAGCCGGTCCGCGCGCCATACGCTGCCGCTTCAACTCCTTCATGCGCTGCAGCTTCTGCACGGCGTTGGTGTTCTCAATCGCGAAGGAGACCATCAGCCGACGCTGGTCGCCGAAGACGGTCGGATTGTTGTTGAGCATCCGGAGCGCGCTGAGCGCCACGTTGTGGTTCACAAACTCAATGAACCCGTAACCACGCGACACACCAGCTGTGTCCTTGAGCAGCTTCACGTTGCGGATGGGGCCGTACTTGCCCCACAACCCCTTCTCCGTGTCTTCTGGGTGCTTCTTCAGGTAGTTGCGCGCCTGCTCGGCGAAGAGGCGCCGCAGGTCGTTCTCTGACATGGTGCGCGGCAGGTTGCGCACGCTCAGCCGAGTCTTGCTCACAAAGTAGTTGCTATTCGTCAGTTGCTGCTTACGCGCTGCGTAGTCGTCCTCGATCATCTGCAGGTAGCGCGGGTGGAGCCCCTTGGCGGCGGCGGAGTCGGGCATGATCAAGCCTTCCTGGAGCAGGTACAGGTTGCGCGGGTCGTCCGCGGCCACCTTCGTGCGCTTCTTCTTCTTCTGCTGCGCGCTCACCGCCTCCTGCGTGTCCGTGCGCGACAGCACTCGCAGCACGGTGAACTTCGTGTCGCGCATCACCAAAAAGGGATCGCGGACGACGAAGGTGTCCGTGCGCATCTTGTGCAGCATCCGCTTCGCCTGGTGATGCGAGAGACCCTCCGTCTTCTCCTTCATCTCCTCCCGGCCAGTCGCCGACACCTCGCGCGCGTTCTGCTGCGCGTACTCAAAGATCTTCGTCGCCAACTCGGCGGAGCGGCAGTGCACAAAGCCGGTGCCGGAGAGCGTTTTGCTGGCGCGGTTCCGCACGAGCAGCACGCGCTTCACCGGGCTAAAGTGGGTCTTGAAGTATGTCATGAGCTCCTCCTCACTTGTGTCGAGCGGTAGGTTCTTCAGGAAGAGCTGTGTCTCCAAGGGGTCGATCTGGTTCATGCGCTCCTCCTTCTCCTCGTCCACGTCGCTCTGCACCTCGCCATCCTCGTCCTCGCCATCGCGCTTGAAGTTGAACGTGTTCTCAGCAGCCTCGTCGGCGTCGCTGCGACCGCGCTTGCGGGTGGCCGTCTTCTTCTTGCTCTTCTCCTTCTCCGCCTTGTCGCCGCGCGTGTACTCCTTCGCCAGCGCCGTCTTCCAGTTCGGCTTCTTCTTCTGCAGCTTCGTGCGGATCTGCTTGCGGATGCGCTGCTGCGCCTTCTTCTTCCGCAGTGACGACGGCGTGGACTTGCGCTTCACAGTACCCTTCGCCATGTTGGACCTTGAATTGTTTGTTTGTTTTGTTTTTTACGTGGGAGTACGATTTCTCTCTAGAGGAAGACTACCTGTAGCCCCGTTCCTTCTCGGTTGTACAACACAAGGATTGAGCCTCAGATGCGAAGCTCACCTAGATGAACGAAAAACAATGCCAGGGGAGAAAGAAAAACAAGGTGAGGAATAGCAAAGGAAGAGAGATAAAGTGAATGAAAGACGAAAAGAGAGCAGGTCGGAGATAGGGTGTACCCAACAGTTGTTAGATTGTGGGTTGTTTGCCAGCTGCACGGACGCTGAGAGCCGTTTCTCTACTCATTTAGCCCAAGCACTCCGAGCAAACGGCGAAACAACTCTTCTGAAAAACTTGAGGACACGCCGCGAAACACCAAATAGATGGACGGTAACACTAAAGTTCGAAGCCCAAAAGCACTCTGCGTTGCGACACACATGTATGCATCATGAAGCGAACACGAGTGAGAAGAGAAGAGCGGAAAGGAGTACCGCTGCAAAGGTCAGTTTTTCTAGGAAAAGAAGGAAACACCTTTTTACACACAATATTTGTTTTTGCAGAGTCAAAAACAGTAGAATAGAAAACAGAGAAATAGCTCCCACCAACACGCACACAAA
>AUXI01000533.1:0-17263 GCA_000482105.1 Crithidia acanthocephali | reverse complement strand
AGGCGCTTAGACGCGCTCACCCTTCAGGCCGTCCTTCCAGTAGTAGAACATCGGCGTCTCACCGTCCCAGCGGCACAGCACGATCATGCCGTTGTCCGGGTCCTCCTCGTTGCCCTCCGGGATGAAGAACTGGTAGTCGTCGATGTCCTTCAGCACTTTCTTCACGAAGGCCGCCGCGTTGCCCTGGAACGCCTTCTTCTCCTCATCCGACTCGATCTTCTCCAGCAGCTGCTTCATGTAGCCGCGGATGTGCGCCATGTAGGACGCCTTGTCGTACGACGTCTCGGTGTAGCGGTTGTTGTGCACCACATCCACCACGCGCTCCTTGCCCTCCGCCACGTCGCCCGTCGCACCCTCCGCGGCGTCCTCGTCCACGTTGGCCGAGATACCGTAGTCCTCGCCACCGATGTCGATGTAGCGGCCCTTCACCACGTACGCGATGTCGCCCTCAACGTCGAACGGGCGGTCGTTGTCGCACACCACCTCGGCGCCGGTCAGCACGTCCTTGAAGATCTTCATGATGCCGAAAAGGAGAAAAAACGGGGGAAAGAGTTTGCTTGTAAAGAAGCACTGCGTGTGTTAATTGGAGAAAGCTAGACTGTGCGTGTGTTTTGGAAAGTGGGAAAGAGTATTCGGTTGTTGTTGTTGTTGACGTTGTAGCACGACAAAGTGAACATGAAGGAAAAAGAGTGCAATGAAAAACGAGGGATGAAGGGAAGAGCAGACATTTAGTAAGCGAGAAAGAAAACAAGGATCCCATCTCAGAAGAAGCAAAAAAAAAAGTATTGCGTCATCTTGAATACCACCCCGCTCAAGTGGCTCACTCCTGTTGCAACAACAGCATCTGCTGAACTCTACAGGCTGCACTCGATAACATGACGGTGGAGATGTTCAGAGCGAGCGTGCAACTTCTCTCTTTCAACGAGTAAGAAAACAACCATATTAGCCACCAGCAGCTCCAGGCCGTCCACTAGGCGATTGAGAAAGAGCGAGAGAGAAAGTGGTGCACAACCCAAAAGCTCTTGACATTCGGGTCCCCATACTGGATTTTATGTGTGTATTACAATTTTTTTTTTTTTAGTTTTAGAGCTTACAAGCATTCCTCACCGTTTACCTCTGCTGAAAGGGAGGCAACACCTTACGTTCTTATTCGAGCTGAATTCTTAAAAAAAAAAGAAAAAAACTTTAGAGCTCCACAAATACTCTCGTCTCGACTTGGCTGCCAGCGTCAACAGCCCACCTCGCCGCTCCTTCAAGTTTTTCGATGTTGTTGCTGCTGCTCATGCTTTTTTTTCTGTGAGTGAACCACACTTCGGAAAAAAGTGCGTCTTCACTTTGCAGGAGCTGTGCCGCTTGGGAGACTCGCATCGAGGGCTCACCGAAACACGTCGTGGATGTCGGAGGTGATGGTGTACACCAGCGGCGCGCCGGACGAGCCGCCGGCACCGAGGATGTGCGGCGAGTTCGGGTGGAAGGCCAGCGAGAGCACCGAGCCCGTCTTGTAGCTGCGGGTCACCACCGCCTTCGGGGCCGCGCTGGCATCGCGACCGTCCCACAGCGTGATCTCGCCCTCCTTGCCGCCCGTCGCAAAGAGCCCAGGCACCTGGCGGGAGCAGCTGAAGGTGGTGTCCGCCTGGTGCGGCTGCAGCTGCCAGACGGCGGCACTGGGCATGCGCGTGTCAAACGCGGCCCAGTGACCTGCGCTGGTGGACGCCATCGCCATGGGAGCCGCCGCGGCGCCGCCACTCGTGCCACCCAGCACGGGCACGAACTCCACGTGCTCGATCACGTCCGGCAAGGTGAAGCGCTGGGCTGTCTGGTCGGGCTGCCGGCAATCGCGCAGCACCATGCTTGCGTCGAAGCCGCCGGAGAGAAGGTAGTTCGCCTCCGTCGCGTGCCAGTCGAGAGACTGCACCTTCTCCGGCTCTGCGTAGGTGCCGAGGCAGACCCCGCCCTGGTTCAAGTCCCACAGCTTAATCGTGCGGTCCGCGCTGCCAGAGGCGAAGATGTTCTGTGCGACGGTGTTCCACTTCACCGACAGCACCGCATCCGTGTGGGAGTCCGGCTTCAAGTTACGCCGCAGCGTCTTCTTCGAGTAGTTGTTCGACTGCTTCTCGCACCCGCCGAGGATGACGGCGGGCTCGACGGAGTCCATCACATCCAACGCCCAAACCTCAATGAAAGGCAGCATCGTCCCCACCGCCGCCATCGACATCGTCCCGTCCGTCAGCCACGCGCTGCAGAGCGGGAAGGCGGAGATCTCCATGTCGTGGTGGACGTACATGTTGTCCTCCGGCTCGTCATACACGTACAGCTCCAGCCGGGGTGCCTCCGCGTCGGCACAGGCCACGGTGAAGACGAGGTCAGTCGGTTTGATGGTAGTGTCCTCCAACTCCTCCTCATCGTCCGACTCCACCTCCTCCAGCAGCGCACCGGGGCCGCCACCGGCGAAGGTGCGGAGGGTGTCGTCGACGTTCGCGTTCATGGCTGCTTCGTCGTCTTCGTCCTCGTCCGCCGAGTGCTCGCGAGCGTCGGCGGCGGTGCGCTTTGTCCTCTGCTGCCGCTCCTGTTCCTCCTCCTCGACGTACTCGGGGTGTTGGTGGCGCAGCTTCTTGCGTGCCTGGTCGGCTGTGTCGGTTGACAGAATGGGGGTGGCCTTCATGGCCCCCTTGGGCACCCAGCAAAAGGTTGTGAGCATGGTACCGCTGATGCCGATGTGATAGCTGATGTGCTGGAACAGAGTAAAAGAAAAGAGAAGGTGTGGGTGTATAAATTGGAGTATCACCGATACCTTTCAAATGACAGCGGACGCAGAAAATGGAGTAAGGAGGTGGAAAACGCAAAAAAAAAGCCTCACTAAAAAGAAAAGAAAAACTGCACTCTGTTCTGTTCGCAGCTTCTAGCCTCGAAGGAGTACGGGTGAAACGAGTTGTTCTCAAAGAAGCGCTTCCGTGGCCAACAGAGGCCTACACACCTCTCGTGGCTTTTCTTCTCAATTTTTTTTCTCTTTGTGTGCGAATGTGACATCTTTTGTCTTTGTTCAGTAAAGCAGTTGGAGAACGTGAAAGAAAAACAAAAAGAAAAGGAATAATAAGATCTCGCTAAGCCTCTCATAGACGCGAGAAAAAACGGCCCGGCCTCAGTGGCCACCACGACCTCGATGGCTTCCGCTGCGGCGTGGCCGCTGCAGCTCTGTCAGCCACCTGTACCTGCGACGTTGCAGCCTTGTCCTTTCCCGCCGCTGCACTTGCCGTGTCAGCCTTCGTTGTCGCTGGTGTCGCCGCACCGTCCTTCGATCCATCCTCTGAAAGGGTAGAGGCGGGGGTGAAGGTGGATGCTGACGGCGGCTCCGCAGGCACCTCTCCCTCCCTGCCACCTTCGACCTCTGAAGGCGTTGCCAGGGCGGTCCCACCGTGCTGCAGGGCAACCGACAACTCCTTCAGCGCCGGCACGGTGGCCTGCAGTGACGGACGGCCGCTGCCCGCCGCCGCCGCAGCACCACGGGGCCGCAACAGCGCCATCGGGTGGCGTGAGATAAAGGACTGCATCTTCCGCATGGCGTTCAGTTGGGCGGAGATGACGATGTTCACCAGCACCGCCGGCAGCATGCCCATCGGGTGCACAAGTCCGATGTACTCGAGCACGCAGTACTGCAACGGTGGATCCTGCGCGACCGCTTGCGTTTGTTGCGGCGGCGGCGGTTGTGGGGAGGAGGACGACGGCTGCGACTCGTGCAGAGGCGAACTGCTCGTTGCCTTTTTCTTTTTCACGGTGGCTCTCTGCTTTGCTTGCTGCAGCTTTAAGGCCTCGCGGTGTCGCCGCAGGACCGGCGGCAGGGCCGTCTCTGCGGTGGCGGCGTCGAGGGGACGCGCGACGAGTCCAGACAGGAGCACCACCGCCCGCACGTATCGCGACTGTTGCGGGTCCAGCGGCATGTGGTACCCAAACGGAGTCGACAGAGCCTTGGAGTAGGCGGTGCCGTCCGGCGAGACTTCCTCTGCCACGACGAGCTCAAAGTCGCGGTCCTGCACAAAGGGGACTGGGCTGCGAGTTTCAAGATAGTGGATCGCCACCCGACGCTGGCCAGGCTGGTAGGAGAAGGCGCCTGGCGCAGCCGTCACGGGCGCCGCTGGCGGTGCCGTGCGCGCAAGCGTGGGTGATGGCGGCAGCTGCTGGGATTGGGCGGAGAGGCTCGTCGGGCTTTGATGGCCCACCTTCGCCCCTGCCGTGCCGAGGGAGCTTGACAGCCGGTAGGTCGCTGCCACCTGCGCTGCAACTTCCGGCGGCGGCAGCTCGCGCAGCATCGCGCTGCGGCGAATGTACGTGTCCCACATCGGTCGCACGTCGTTGTCCATGTACTGCAGCACCTCCTGAGGGGCACAGGGCAGAATCGCGTAGGCACGCATGAGGTGCATCGGGCAGTGCTCGACGGGTGTGCTGTAGATGCTGATGCCCGTGTCGCGATCGGCGCCGATGCAGCGAAAGGTCAACGGTGGCGTGGGCGACGACGAAGGCAGGGCGGGGGCAGACGGTGCGCGTGTCGTGGTCGTGGAAGCGGACGCGGCAGCCGTGCGTGTGTTCCCGCCGAAGGCAAGCGGCGTGGGACAGCCGTCCACGGGAGGCAGCGGACACCGCAGCACCTCCTCCACATCTGCGAAGTCCACCGCACTGCGATAGAGTTCCGCGTCGGTGGTGATGGTGGTGGTGGCCGCAGCACTCGATGCGCTGCGTGACGTTGCAGATGCCGCCGCTGCTGCTGCCGCTGCATTGCTCGTGATACGCTGCTGCGCAATGCCTACTCCTGGGTGCGTGGAGAAAGGTAGAGCAGAACTCTCAGACGCCTGGGCACCACCGCCAAGCGCTATCAATTCCGTTTTTCGCGGGAGTGAGGGAAAAGTAGCGGGCCCGGATGCGCCACCACGTACGGGGCCGGCGGCGGCGTCGACGCCGTTCACACGCTTCGCCCGTTCTTGCAAGGTGCCGGTGGGCCGCGTGCCTTCGTTACCATTGCTCGCCTTGTGGACTTGTTCGCCGTGAAGAGCAGCGTTGATGCCTTGCAAGAAGGAGCGCACCGGACTAAAGAGTCCCGCGCCGGTGGTGTTCCCCTCACTTCCATCGCCAGGCGAGGAGGGGGACGTGAGCGTGGACGGGTGGAGGAGGTACGCCATGCTGCCGAGGAACACGAAGGCGTATTCTGGTGGTGGTGGCGGTGGTGTCGGGGAGTGGCAGAGCTACTGCACAAGGTGCAAGAGTAGAAGGAAGAAACACAGATGGAGCCGCGCTTTATGCGTGTTTCAATGTGTCCCCCTGCAGTGAAACACGTTTGCTTTAGAAGGACACTGGTGGATGAGGGGATGCCCCAAAGGGGAGAAAAGAATCTGAGCAGGAGGAGCTGGACGTGCAACAAAAAGAGATTTGTAGAGTTTGTTGTGCGTGTACGTGTGTGCGTGTGTCGGTGTGGTTCCCGATGCAGCGTTTGCTTTGCTAATTTGTGCACTACGTATATATATATATATATATTTATGATCTGAAAAAATGTGAGGTTGGAAGCTGTTTTCACTGTACGTTGTGTACAGAAAACAGGGGGAGGAAAAAGAAACGTGGAGAGGAGGAGTTTTCTGAGTAATACAAGCACAGAGCATGCAGTCAACGGCACCTAATGTGTGACGAGGGAAGATACCGCCTATCAAATAAGAAAAAAAAAACGTCGTTCATCAAGAAGCCAGGCAGCGAAACCCTGGAACACAGACGCTTTCCTTTCGGCAGAGAAAGATCCACTGCCTTCTTCGCTTTTTTTTTTCAAGCCCCGAGTATGGACCACAAAAGAAAAAGTGCTCACAGCGATCGCATGTTGCCGTCATTGAAGCGTGGTTCATTCCTCATCAGAAATGTATAGTAAAGCCCAGCTGGAGGACTTCGTGCGATGAAATGGAAGCACGTTGGAAGGCAAAGCAATGTACAGCCGTGATGTGCTCTTTATTTTTTTTTCATCTTTTCTGGTGTGCGAGTGCGTACATCATGTTTGGGTAGGGTAAGTCACTAACACCTCTACAAACGGCAAAATGAAGGTTTTTATTTACAACAAAAAAAAAGATTTTTGTCGTCCACCACTGTCCGCTAAAGTGCGCAGAGCTCTGTGTGCGCACAAGCTTTCCATATGTACATGAGACCTGTTGTGGAGTTTTAAAGGATCAGAAAAACTGAAACGCAAGAGGACGGCAGACTGGCGCTCAATCCTCCTCTTTTGCTTTTGTTTTTTTTTTTTCGTCGTCATCGCCGTGTGCCTCTCTCGTTCAAGGAAGCCTCGAATCGGCGCAGCCACATCCGCTCCCCCTCATCCTTCTGCAGTGTGGAGGGCAGCGTGACCCGCACTGGGTGCAACTCCTGCTGCACCCGCAGCCTTGGCAGCGCTCGGGCAGACCGCGCCGCAGCGCCACTCACCGCAACCGACGACGACGGCGAAGACGCCGACGACGACAGCAGCGGCTCCGGCGACGCCAGCAGACCCGCGGCAGCGCCGCCTCCTGCAGCGGGGTGGGGGCCGTGACGCGTCCTCGCCTGCGGAGGCTCACTCGGCACCACCAGCGTGAATAAGTCCAACCCGAAGCCGGTCCCAGGTGTGGCCTGCCGCGACGCCGCCACCGCCATCATCGCGTTCGAGGGCAGCTGGCTGTGCGCACGCGACTTGCGCGCGGCCGCGCCGGACCACGCTGCACCACCGGGCAGTGGAGAGAGCTCGCGGTGACTGGAGTGCCTCGAAAGGAAGGACCCGGCGGCCGAGCGGCGGGTGCCAGTGGAGGCGGCAGCGTTGATCCATATCTCCTCCTCAATGCCGCCACTGCCAGCGTTGTCGTCGCCGTGGGAGCCGCCAGAATTTGGCCGGTGGAAGCCATGCCCCGGCTGCCCCGACTGCGGCAGTACCAGTGCCACCGACGCCTCCACCGCCGTGTCGCCAGAGCGCTCGCGCCACAACCGCAGCAGCCGTGCCGTGTACTCGCCAACGCCGGGCATCCCTACCTGGCCACCGCCGTTGACACCTCCGTGCAGACTGCGCGCGCTGCCGTTGCTGCTCTGCCGCTGAAGCGTCTGCGCCGCTGCAGTACCGGGTGCGTTGCGTGTCCGCGCTGTTTTTGCAGCTGCCGCGCCGACGGGCCGCCGCAGTGAGCGGTCCAGCTGGCCGGCGACGTGCGACAGCATCATCTGATCCTCGCGCATCTTCAACACCTTCGGGTCGATGCCCTGCAGTGCACCGCGCAGCACTACGAGTTCGCGCTGCGTACGTATGTGCCTCTGCGGCGGGGTGGCGGGAGGGCTCAGCGGGGCACCGTGGGGGGTCGCGCGTCCCTCTGTGGACACGCGTGATGTGCGGGAGCGTCGCTGCCGAGGGGTGCCGCCGCGGTTGCCGCCGCTGTTCAGCGCATTGAGCGCCGGGTTGTCAGGCGAGCGCGCTTGCTTCCCGGCACTCCACCGCACGTTGGCCGCCTCCGCCATCGGCGACACGTTGAAAACGGAGGTGAGCAGCACGTCCGGCATAGAGACGGACCCGCGGCCGTGGCTCGGTGACGCCGCGTCCACCTCCGCCAGCTCCATCGCCGAGAGTGTCGCCTCGCGGAGGGAGGAGAGGCCGACCGGCAAGGCCGTGGTGGCCATGCTGTGGTCCGTCGTGGTGCCAGCGGTGGGGGTGGAGAGGAGGGTGGCAAAGCGAGGTCGCTGCGATGCCGCAGGGAGGCCTCGGCGGGGCGGCGTGGGACCCTCCGTAAGAAACACAGACTTCTCCCCGTCCTCGTCGTTTTCCTCGTCCTCGTCATCGACATCCAGCGAGGAAGAAACAGAGGCCGGGCGGTGCTCGCCCTCTTCTTCCTCCTCCTCCTCCTCCTCCTCGGCATTCTCGCTGCCGTCCGCTTCTGGCGGAAGGACAACGGTGTCGCACACGTCAGTCCCAACAACGGCACTGCGCGGTGGGCGACCGCCGGCGAAGGAGGAAGGGAGAATGGATACCACCTCCACCCCTCGCTGCTGGGCTGCGGAAACCGCCACTGCAGCCCTGCTGCTCGTCCACGCGCTGCTCCCTTCGTCGTCGTCATCGCCGCCACCGCCGGCGACGGTGTTGTGCCGTGGACGGCGCTGAGGCGTGGGGGCGTTGGAGGAGCTCGAGGAGGTGGTGGTGTTCGTGGTGGCGGTCGTCGTCGCCGTCGACGGCCGCTCCGTCGCCACGACCTCCTCGAAGCTCCCGCGCGCCTCCGATGGTGCATCGCTGGGCGGGGAAAGGGGATTGCAATCGGCAAAGGCCGGCCGCACCACGGAGTGGGTGCCGACGCTGCTTTCTTCGGCCCCATCGCTGGAGCCCGCCACCGTCGTCGAGGCGTTGCTGTGGTGATGGTGGTGGTAGACGGTGCTACTGGCAAACGAGTCGGCGGTCATCCGCGTCTCCCACCGCTGGAAAGCCTCCTGCGCGGAGAGTTGCGTGGGCAGCTTCGTGACCGGGTCGATGTCCGGCGTGTCGTCCTGCGGATGCAGCACGCCCATCTGACGTAATAGCGCCACAGGGTAGCTGCGGAGGAGCGGGTTCTGTTGGTGCCGGAAGGGAAAGGGGCGAGGCTGCGGGCCGAGGCTGGAGGATAGCGGTGACCCGTTTGCCCTCCCATCCACCGCAGCAGCAGTTGCCGCGCCGTTGAGAAGGCTGCCATCGTCGTCTTCGTTGGCGTTTGCGATGGCCCCTGCGGCGGTGGAGTGTGCCACGAGGCGGGATCGGATGTGCGGCAGCGTCAGCCCCTTGGACGTGCTGGGCCGTGTGCCGCTGACGAGCTCACTGATGGTGTGCGGCTTGAAGAGGAGCGGCGGTGGCGTTGCACTGGGGTGGGCGTGAGACGGCGGCGCAGAGTGAATGCGGGCTGCGGTCTCCGCTAGCGGGGCTGGGCCTTTGCCGTCCCGCGTTTTACCAGTCATCTCAACAGGGTTTGTGCTGGCGAAGCCGTGCTCCACCGAGCTGTGCAGCACCGTCGCCTCACGGGGCGGCGACGAGACGGAGGCCTTGCCTGGACTGCCTCGCCGCGGCGTTGTGGAGCCGGCGGTGGTGGAGGGGGCTGCGGCTGCGTGGCTCAGACTCTCTCCACCATTGACGGCTGCATCGCTGGCCGTCGAAGCGGCGACGTGCAGCGACAGCGGCCGCTTTGAGCGCCGCAGCACATCGCGCAGCAACACCGCACCACCGTCTCTGCCGCCGTCTGCCGTCGGCGCTGCAGCCACCGCCGCCGCCGGGGACGTCGCCTCCACCACGACCGCGCTGCCACCGCCGTACCTGTCCCTCTCTCTGAACCCACCGCCCTCCACGCCGTCCTCCTCGTCCAGAATACTCGGCAGACGCCACTGCTGTGGCACGGGTGACTGCGACCTCCGCTCCTCCCTGCCTCCTCCGCCCTCCTCCTCCTCGCTCGGCAGCCGCTCCATCTCCGCTGCGTCCGCGTCCGCCACGAAGCTCGCCAGCCAGGTTGCCTGTTTCACATCTGCAAAGGTGTCCATCTCACACAGATTCCACGTGTCCACGCCGCACAGCCCCACCGTGAGGGGGAGGTAGCGGCTGCCACCGGGCCAGGCGTGCGACGTCGACCCTCCGCTGCGCCGCGGCGAGCCACCGGTGCTGAGCAGCACCTGCTGCTGCAGACCAGCCGGCCGATGCGCAGGCTGCGACGGCGACAGCAGCAGCGTGGTAAAGGGTGCGCTGTGGCTGCCGTTGTTGATGACACTGTTGTTGTGTTGGGGCGCATTGCCGCCCTCCTCGCCCTTTGTCGGGATAGGGAGAGCAGGACCAGGGTGGTCGCCTGGAAAGCGTGGACTGCGCAGGATCGGCTGCACCTCTGGCAGTCCAAGGGTGCTCATGCCAGGGGCAGTCGTGAAGGTATACGGCGTGGTGGTGCGGGTGGAGGTGCTCGACAGCATCGTCGTAGCCGTGGTGGCCAACGCGGTGCCGGCTGCGGTGGCCGTGGCGAGTGTGGTGGAAAGGTGCGAGGAGGAGTAACTGGAGCTGAGCAGCGGAGAGAGGAGGCAGAAGACGCGCACGTTGCCGTCGAAGCTGCCGGCGAAGACGACAAGGCTCGACGTCGACTCTGCAGCGGCGGTAGCGGCAGCGGCGGTGACGGAGGCCGTGGGTGGGGCCAAAGCTGGCACCGTCGTCGTGCGCCGTCCGCCCATCGGCAGCTCGTCCGCGCCGGACACCGACGCATTCATGCGCGTCCACCGCAGCGCCGCAATCGCCGACACGCCCGACGTGGCCGCGTGGAAGGAGGCGGAGATGCGCAACTCCCGCAGCTTCGTCGCCACTTTTGCGGTGGTCCCCGCAGCAGCAGCAGCAGCCGCGGCGGCGGCGTCGGCGAAGAGGCTCGTGAGGGATGCCACGTGGACGTAGCCGGCAGAGTCGCCGCAGCACAGCGTGAGGTGTCGCTGGGCCTGACCTGCGGCCGCAGCGGCGGTGATGGCCGTCGCCGTCGGGGTGTTGGACGACGCCAGCGGCGACGTCGCACCAGCCGTGGCGTCGTCCGTCAGGGTGGCACAGGTCAAGTAGTGCGGCTGTGTCTGCGCGCGTGGCGAGCGGGCACCGCGGCGCGTCGCCGAGCTCGTCCAACCCATCGCGTTGGCCCCCAGACACGGGAAGGTGTAGCGGGTGATCATGCGCTGCAGGGTGTAGGAGTACACGTGCAGCACCCCCGTGTCGACGACGGCCACCAGCACGTCTTGTGTTTTGTTGTGGACGTAGTGGAGACTGATGACACGGCCCACATCCGGCTCGCCGCTCGCGTCGCGCAGCACCTCCATTTGAATAGGGCTGCTGTGGTCGACCATGCGGTAGAAGAAGAGCTGGGTGTCGCTGGTGCCCAGGCACAGGAAGGACTCCCGCACCACGCAGCAGGCGGTGATGGTGGCCGTGGTGGTGCTGGCGCTGCTGAGGAGTACCTCACCCGCCGTGGCAGCAGGGCTGGCGGCATTGCCGCCTTTGCCAGCACCACCGCCGGCGCCGTCCTTCTTGCCTCTCGTCGTCCCTTTGCCTTTGTCGCTGTCATGGTGTGGGGTGAGCGCCTCGACAAGCGGCGACGACGACGCGCAGACCGTCCCGGTGGCGGGCAGCTGCACCTGCATCGAAACAAACTTCTCCTCGCCGCTCGGCAGCGGCGTGCTCGACTGCTCATACCGGCGCACCTCACAGACACGGCCGCGGCAGAGAAGAGTGCGCGTCCCACAGCAGGCCATGACGCTGACGTCCTTGTCGTCCAGCGTCCTCGTCTCCGCCGCGGCGGACGGCTGCGACGGTGACGGCGCAGGCGGCTTCAACGACGGCGCGGCTGCGGCGAGCGGCTCTGTGACGCCGACGACAGTCCCGACCGTCGCATCCAGCGTGAGGACGCGGCTGCCACGGGTGCCCAGCAGCAGTCGCGTCTGCCCATGGGAGCTCCACGAACACGACGTGACGCGGCAGGTGCGGGGCCGCAGCGCCAACTCGCGCTCCGCCGCCGCTGGCACCGACACCGGCACCCGTACTCGCGCACCGGTCTCGTAGTTCCAGACGGTCCAGGTGTCCGTGCTGATGGTGTGCAGTTCAGGGCGCTCCGTGTGGAGCAGGAGGCCGGCCACCGCGGTGGTGTGGGTCTGGCAGGGCAGCAGGCGCTGCTGGGCTTTGAGGAGGGCCGCGGCGAAGTGCTGACGGCGCACCCGACGCCGCGTCCGCTCGTAGGCCCACTCGTCCATCTCGCTGGCGTCGCTGGCGAGGGAGGAGACGGAGGCGTTGCGCTCACGCGGTGGCCGGCGGTCTGCGGCTGCTGCTGCCGAAGGGTCTACGCCCAGCCCTCGAGGATGGTTGCTGATGGGTTTGCTGCTGCTGTTGTGGATCACGGAGTGCGGCGACGCGGACGGAGACGGTGGCGCAGAGGCGAGTTGCATGAAGGCGAGCGAGGTGCTGCTGACGGCGCTCGCACGCCGCGACGCCACACCACCACCACCACCACCACCGCTGCCACTGACGCCACTGACGCCACTGCCAGGCGCGTTGGTGTGGCTGTAGCTGCTGAGGTCACGCGCCCCCCGAGCGCCACTGCCTCGGCGTGCGTGCCCCTCGTCGCTTTGGCCCGCAGTGCTCCTTTCCTGCCCACCCGGCGTCGACCGCGGTGCCGGCTCGTACAGCACCGGACCGCGCAGTCCGCAAACGATGCGCTGTGTGTCGGGCACGTACGCCAGGCAGCCATCCCCGTCGTTGGCCGAGTACTTCAGCGTCACACTCGCGATGTCCTCCACGCGGCTGCTGAACCCGCGCGGGGGCTGGATGGTGCTGACGGCGCGTGTGCCGCGCTCGTCGAAGACATGGATGCTGCGGTCTGCCATGAGCAGTGCCACCTGCTGCAGGTGTGGAAGGAAGCACGCGTCTACGATGTCGTACGCCTCCTGCGGGTACTGGTGCATCACCTCGGTGGTGGTGCGGCCGACGCCCCACAGCAGCGCTCGGCGGTCACAGTGCACCGTGACGAAGCGCCGCCCACCAGGGCAGCACGCCATTACGCGAATCGACTTCTCCGTGTTCATGACCGCCACCGGGGTGCCGAGGGAGTAGGCGAGGGTGTCCGCGGCGGCCGTAAAGGATGTCCGCACGAGGCCGCCAGCGCTGTCGGCCGAGATGACGCAGTGGCCCACACCGCAGTAGAAAATGCCGCTCACGCGTTGCCCGCCAGCGGTGGCGACGGCGGTGGCAGCGGCGGCCCCAGTGACGGTGGTCGGGGACGACGGGCGGAGGTGCGTGTTGGCGGCGCTGCCGGTGCTGTGGGTCGTCGGCAGGGGTGCCTGCGTAGGGCTCGACGCATCGCGAGGCCGCACCGGCGACCCAGCGCGGCGGCGGCGGACGGCGGCGGCGCTGGCGGTGGCGTCGGGGTGGGCATAGACGCTGCAGTAGACGTGCAGTGGACCTCTCCAGCGTGCCCCGGCCGCGGCGGCCAGCAAGCCAGAGCGGGAGAGCGTCTCTGACAGGTCCACGCAGCCGATCATCCCACTCAACGTGCCGAAAAAGAGGTGGCCGAGCTCCTCCTCGAAGAACGCGGAGGTCGGGGCGACGTAGCCGATGAGGGGGCGGGCCGCAATCGGCACACTCTCCGCCTCGACTTGCTTCTCCAGCCGCACCGCCGCGGCGGCGTGGTACTCGGCGACGCTGGTGCCCTGTCTAGGGACGGGCTTGTGCAGACCGCACTCGCCAGGCCGCAGACCGTAGCGCTGCGTGTACACCGTGGAGGGCTGCTTCACAAAGGCGATGGCGGTGGCCACCGAGGTGCACCCACGCAGCTTCACGACTACCCCGCCAGAGGGAAAGTTCACCACCGTGATCTCCGCCGCGCTGGTGGCCACGAGCAGGTACTCGCCACCGTGCAGGAAGCACATGTGCAGCACCCACGCCTGCTCCACGTTCAGAATCGTGTCCAGAAACTGCCCACGTGAGGTCTCCCACACCTTCACCATGCCGTCCTTGCTGCTCGTGACGAGGTACTTCTGCGAGGGAGAGACGATGGCGTGGTCGGCGGCCTGGGCGTGCAGGGTGCGCACGGCAGCCTCCGCGGCGGCGCCGAGGCTGTTGAGCAGCATCGCCTGCTGCTGCAGCGACACCGCGTCAGTGCCGCTGCCCGCCTTGTGGAGGCGGCGGCGCCGACGTTGGCCCCCTTTGCCCGCTGCCCCAAGTGACAGAGACGCGCTCTCCTCGGTCGAGTCGCCGTCCTCGTCGTCGTCGTCGTACTCGCCGGGTGGCAGCTGCCCCGCCCCGAGGAGGGACGCGCCGTTTGCCGCCACCGCAGCCGCCGCAGCGGCCGTCACCGCCGTCATGGAGAGCCGTCGCGCCGTCATTGCCGACGCCAGCGGCTGACCCGGGGCTGCGGTGGCAGCAGCCGTCGTGGCGAGCGTGCTGAGGCCGTTGCCCCGCGCGCTCTCCGCCACGTCCTCCAGCAGCGCGGTGGGCACTCGCACGTATGCGAGGTCGTGCTGCTCCGTCGTCCAGGTTGTCTCGAGGCCCATCAGCAAGTTGCTCGCCACATCGCTCCAGCACACAAGGTGCTGCACCGCCGCTGCACGACGCCGCTTGTACTGTTGCGGCGCGTTGGGCGACGCCGCAGGACCGTAAGGCGGGGAGGGAGGGGCAAGGGAGGCGGAGAGCGAGGTGCCGAGTGGTGGGTGCTGCTGCAGCTGCTGCGACGACGATGACAACGACGGGGGCTGCGGCGGCGATGCTAAATGGCCACGTGGCGGTGCGTCGGTGTGCGCCATCGTCCGCGATGCGTCGCCGATGGAGGCGCTGGACATGTCGCTGGAGAAGAGGGCGGTGGTGGACTGCCCACTGCGCGCAGAGCGGGCGTGCTGCTGCTGCTGCGAGCGCAGCTCTTCCGTCATCGCAATGTCCGCCGCGGCGGAGGACGTCCATAAAAAGTCGTTCAGTTCCGTTGGACTCTGCAGGAGGTTGAGCAGCTCCGGTGACCTGCGGCGGGCCATCGCGGCGAGGTAATTCGACTCTGTCAGCACCGTCGCTGCGCTCAGCAGCCCCGCGACGTCCACGCCGTTGCCGAGCATCGCCGCTGTGTCGGAGTTGAAGGACTCCGTGGAGGAGCAGCCGAGGAGCTGGGCCAGCTCGCCGGGGGTGTGCTCGACCGGGTGGGCGCCGGCGAGCACCTCCACCAGCGGTGCACCGTCGCGTGCCAGACGCGCGGCGGAGGCTGCGAAGATGCCGCGTGGGAACTGCGCCGGCGCGACAGCGACCACAGCAGCAGCGGTGGCAGCGGGAGACGACGCCCCGCCGGTGGTGGTGGCACCTGTGTGCGTTTCCGCCGCCTGCCTCGCTGTGGAGGCGAGTGAGTCCGGCATGCGCCAGCTCACATTGGCGCGGCGAGGACGCAGCGGGCTGGCCGGCACGGAGGCCTCTGCTGCCCCTGCGACGCCACTGCTGCTCCCCCCAGCGACACCGTCCACGCCGTAGGGGGCCAGCTCGGGTGACTGCGTGGCAGACATCCCCACCCGCAGCGGAGAGGCGCGGCGGCCGGCGGCGAGCTGGGCAGTCCGCGCAACGTGGTAGACCACGCAGAGCTGATACCGCGTCAGCACCTCCTCCTGCAGCGCGCATTGTTGCCAGACGATGAGGTGCTCGCGCTGGTCGCAGCTCTGCTGGAGGTGTTCGGCCCACGCCGTCAGCTCCACCTTCGCACTGCTGAGAAAATCATGACGACTTTCGCGGTGCCGCGGTTTGTAGGTCGCGGTGGCTGCGGCACTCCCGCTAAGGCTCATGCCCGCAGCGGAGAGGTTGGTGTAATCAGTGCCGCGCGCATGCGCGCTGGACAGCCGTCGACTCACTGCACCACCGCCGCCGCTCGCCGTGTTGGACACCGCCGTCTTCTTTTCGGCCCCCTCATTGTCACTCTCATCCCCACCCCCACCTACCTTGTTGCCCTTCCGGTTTGCCGCGTCGTAGTTCGCCAACATCATCTCCAGCAGCACCTCCACCAACCAGTCCATCGTCAGCGCACAGTCGCCGCTCTCCGAGGTGAAAGGTTCGGCAAGGTCGCGGCCGTCAGAGGTGGCCGCTGCACCTGCAGTTCCCGCAGCGGTACCCTCCGTAGGTTTTGCGGTGATCAATGCCTGCCCAGCAGCAGCGCCAGCGGTACCAGCAGACAGATCGGACGGCAACGCAGTCGTGGCGCTCGCTTTCTGCCGAAGAGAGCCGAGAAACCCATCGCGCGTAGCGAGCGTCATGGAGCTGACAGGGTCCATCACGCGCGGCGGCAGCGGCACTGCGACGTCGCGCAGCAGCGTCATGCCGCTGCCCGTGAAGACTCCCTCACCGCGCCGCCAGCTACTCAGGACACCCTCTGCGACACCGCCACCGGCGCTGCTCGCGTCGCTCGTCCGCCACTGTGTTGGCGTCACTGACGATGACGCTGCTGCTTGCTGTGGCGGCGGTGGAGCCTTGACGGCCAGCTTGGAAGAGGCGACGGCGTTGACAGGCGACGCCGGCTTGCTGGATTGGCTTTCCTTCGCCGCCTTTGCCGGAGTCCGCGCTGCTCCGCCGGCTTCGCCTTTTGCTGCCGCTGCCGCTGCTGCACCTCTGCCACCAACACCGCCAGCGTCAGTAGCCGCAGCCGCGGTGGAAGAGCCGCGTGCGCCGGCAACACTCGCCCCCATGCCTGGACTGTTCCGCCGTGTCTTCGACGGCGCGGACAACTCCACGACGGCCGGGGCTGCGGAGAACAAGTTAAACTGGTGAAAGACACTCGCCAGCCGTCCCACGTCGCTGGCCGTAATGTATCGGGCACACTGGAGGGAAGAAAACGGGACCTGCGACGGGTTGTAGCGGCTCCGCAGCTGCCGGTGGAGGGAGATGCGCTGAGACGGGTCCAGCGGCTGAAGAGGTGCTGCGTTGTCGGTGTCCTGGAGGAGGTACTGCGCAGCCTGTGCGCGAGCTTTGTTCGTGCGCATAAGGGAGGTGGACTCGGCGGCTGGGTCCACGCCGTTGAGTGTAGCCTCGAAGCGGCTGCCCGGCATCGCGATTTGTAAAAGAAAAAAAAACTCAACTGATAAACAAGAAAAAGAATCGAATAGAAACGGTGAGAACAGCTTGTTCTCAAGAATATAGAAATAGATATTTCGATGTGTGCAGATGAAAAAATGTTTGAGTAAGTTAGATTCGTTTAAAAGAGATGCGTGCTAGATATACATGACGTACAGAAAAAAAAATAAGAGGAAGATGGATGCCAATGTTGCAAATAAAACAAAAACTCTAAGAAAGGGAAAAGGCGGCAGTGACAAGGTGCGTGACGACCACTTTGAAGAAAGCAATTTAAAAAAGGTTTTTCAGTTTTACGACTTTGGTCGAGATGCCACCCTAAACAGACGAGTACAATGGTCGAACCGCCTCGCCAGCGGAGTGCAAATGGGTGTCAGATGTATGCATGTGCGCAAACAGAAAAGTAAGAGGTGGAATAGGGAGGGAACGTGAAGAAACACAAGAGAAGCACCATCCTTCTACAAAAGACCCCTGTTGACAGGTGAGCAGCGTTTGCGTTGTGTCCTCTGCGCGCGTCCTCCACAGCGATTACGCGGACAGAACAACAACGGGAGAGACACAGCATGAAAGCAGCGGTATGGAATGTGTAGCCTTCATTCCGCCGACACTGCTGACCGGTCAGCGTGGTATCAACCTCATCTGCAGCATGCCGGTACGCTGCCACTGTGGTTCTTGCTCGAATACTCGCTTCACCGCCTC